>JBBPBX010016717.1:0-15686 GCA_038048925.1 Garcialebias charrua | reverse complement strand
ACCATCACTCATGTTCCCTGAAGGAAGGGAATAAGGTGCAACATATCTGGCCCTTTTCAATGCTGAAAGCTCGATGAAGTGCAATTTTGGAAAAAGATGGATGGGTGTCAGTCGCTTAAGTACCCAGAGGGCGGGGCCTCTGGCACGGCGATGACACCTTAGCCGTAAAGGCGTGAGTATATTCTTTCAGGTAATCGCGCAGGGGCGCAATTCCCATAGCAAGTATGTTGCACCTCGTTCCCTTCCTTCAGGGAACATGAGTTATGGTGCATAACTTTCAGTTTCTTCTTCTGTGGATTGTAGGAATCTGTTATGTTCCCTTTCAGTCATGTCTCTCGGTGCAACATATGCTATGGGAATTGCGCCCTGCGCAATTTACCTGAAGAAATACAATCACGCCTTTACGGCATGGGCGTCAGCATCGCGCCAGAGGCCCCGCCCTCTAGGTACTTAAGCCGCTGACGCCCATCCATCATTCTCTTATTGCCCTTCACCTCACTTAAACCTGAACTACCTCTCGTCGCGGGAATTCTCTTTTGCTTCATCGCTCAACCAGAGGTGAGCTTGCTCCCTACACAGGGCGTACAAAGAATTATTCCTGCGTACTACTGGGCTAGCGAAAGCTAGTCCGGCACATTTTTCCTTAACCCCAAAGTTTTTTCTTCTCCTCTCTCCGCAGACTGCTTCGCTCAACGGCGCTAACTGTGCCACAACCGCTACCCCTGCTAATTCATAGCGGGCTAGCCAGCGATAGCGACGCGACGGAGGAGACGTCTCAAATAAAAAGAAAAAGGATTTTGGAAGGACTCGCTCGTCTTATCTCGGACATGCCTCCGGAGAAAGGAAAGCGAAAGACAAGACTTCCAAGAAAGACCAGCAGGACGGCGAGCCCGACCTCGCGCGCCTGTCCCAGCAGCTGCGTTTTTTCGCTCTCAACGACGGACACCCACGAGGCCTGTCCCGGCTGCTTCGGGATGCTGCTAGCGAAAATGGCGCTGGATGTACCCGACTCTTGCCCACACTGCAGCCAGATGCTGGAGGCGGTGAGGAGGCATTGGGCGGACGTTGTCGCCAAGACCATGGGTGTTGCTACGACGCCAGCAGACCCGGACACCACCGAGACCCTCACTCTCACGCCGGAGCTCGGGAACATGGCTCTAGATGACAGCAGATGAGTCGAATGGGTCGACAGCCCAGATGTGCTGGCCCCCATGGTGGACTTAACAGTTGAGTTCGACACTCGAGGCATGATGAACGAGGACGAGATCTCGATTTCAGCCTCAGGTGAATTTTCTGCGGAAGACGTCAATGTCGAATAAGAGGAACAGGGAGAAGACCTCTCCTGCACCCCGATGCCCATGCTCCCGGAGACTGACTTTTCCATCCCTGCTCTGTTCGATTTGTGTCACAGAGCAGCGGACGCATTGCAGATCCCATAGCCGGATCCTCCACCTTGTCAACGAGGTTGGCAGGAAATTATTTTTATTCAAAGTAGCAGGCCGCCACGGGGCAAAGGATGCCCGTGTTTCCAGACTTCCTCACAGACCTGACTCGCACCTGGTCTTAGCCCAGAGCTTCCATACTGCTGCCGCTCTCGCAGTTTATCGACGTGGACGGAATGGATGAAGTGGGAATAGCCAATCTGCCACAAATTTATGACATGCTGGCGTCTCATCTGGCCCCCAAGTCATCCGGGACAAAACCAACTCTCCTCAGCAAAGCTTGTCGAGCCTCGGCTTCTCTGCTTGAGAAATGCTACAGAGCTCAGGGCCTTGCGGCGCACGTAATGAACGCGTCTGCGATGATACAAGCCTACCTGGCTGAAAAACTGCAGGAGCTCCAGGTAACGACGGACAAGAAAGCTGCCACTGACGTGCTGGATGAAGCCCGCAGGTTAACAGACTTTGTGCTCCACATGATGGGAACAGCAGCTGTTGCACAAGGCAGAGGCATGGCTGAGGTGGTCATCGCAATACGCCATCTGTGGATGAACCTAACTGACCTCCCGGAGGGACAAAAAGTTCATTTTCTCCACCATTCGATAGAACCGACGAGATTGTTTGGGAAAGCTCTGGATCGAATTCAGACCAAGCTGGACCAGAGGCCCAAACAGGCTAAAGCTCTCCGGGTGGGAATCCCCTGGAGAACCTACCCCCCCCCTCCCAGGGAGTCAGCTGGGGGCAGACCCGCGCAACCTCGACACCACTCAGCCACACGTGCCCCACCGCAAAGTCGACCGGCATAAGAGGTTGAGCACCGGCAGAGACCATCGCCGGGTCCACTTTGGACCGAACACGCCTGGAGTAAAAACAGATTTGTTCTCCGCCAGATGGACCGACATAGGGCTTCCTCGGCAAATCGGGACACCAGACAAAAGCGTGCCTGTTGAACCAGGTCCGCTCCTTGACTTTACACGATCACTCGCCCACGCTGTACGGGAAATGATCCTTTCACGTCCAGACTTTATTTGTAGCACGGTACAATAAGCTGGTGACTCTGTTTTAGACACAAATCATGTTCTTTCGGCTGTGAGTGACATAAAGTCAAATATGTCGTTACACATAAGCACGAATAAAGCTAAAAAAAACAGCCCCTCTCTGTTTTCTTGACTCACAAAAAAAAACACAACAACAACAAACACAATAACATCAGCAGAACGGGTCCCTCTGTCCTGCCAGCCAACATAAAAGAAGAGGGCCACCCCTCCCCTCACGGCTCACGGGGTGTTAACCTAATCAATAAACCCTAGCAGGGTTCCTCGGTTCTGTCTGCAACAGACAGGCCCAGAGGCGCCTGCAAGCAGGACCAACACTTCTCACAGAGACAGGCGAGAGGGTCACGTGTTCCAGCCCCTGCTCCGTTGTAAACCACGGGGCGGACAATACACAAACCAAACAAACCCGTGACACGTCCGCGCTCCAGGGGTGCGCGACCGACAGAATCTGATGACCCACCTTCCTGGCCACCTATTCAACGGTTCCCAGTAAGGGACGGGGGGGCCACGGCAGAAGCCCGCAGGCTAACACCAGCTTCACACGTTCACAAAGGCAGTTGTGATGAAACTGCAGTGTGTGTAAACAAGCCAGGGCTGAATCAGACTCCTCTTCCTTTTAATCGAAGAGGACTGAGCTCTCTGTCACTAATCAATATAAAGTCTGCTCAGCACAAAGGACCATCTCCATATTCTCATGCTGAAGCTATCCTCTTATCCGTGATGGGCGACACGCAATGCTCAAGCAGTGATCTTGCAGCACGTGACCATGTTCAATGTGCTGACTCAGTTCTGCTCTTAAAGGACGTACCCCCACCGGGTGAAACACAACCCACCGGTGGTTTGTCAGGCTCCAGGGCCCCTTTAAGGCCGTAGACCAGTAAACCAGACCCAACCAGGAAACGGGCTGGGGCCAGGAGATCTGCTTGTTTACAAAACTTGCAACCTCTCCAATCCATGACCCCCAACAAAAAGAGGAAAAACAGACATTCTGTCCCGCTTTTGTCTAATAATGACAACAGATTGCCTCTGCCTCCAAACACTCTCGATCAGAGCAGTAGGGCGGTACATCTGCAGGAAGGTCCTCTCCCTAATGTGGTTTACCTTCAAGGGACCACAGGAATTAGGGCCCTTGAGGGAGAGCTGGTTCCACCACCTACTCCTCTACAGGGACCCTCCACGTAACAAGAAGGAACAGTCTCGCCACTTAGGCTGAGAACTGTGGCAAATTTCAGGTTGGTGGCGGAAAGGGACAAGCTGGTGGCCTCAGGCCTGCCAGAAAACGTGGTAAATACCATTCCAAACACACGAGCTGTGTCAAATCAGTCTATTTATGCCCGCAAATGGCGTATTTTTGAAGCTTGGTGCACAGAAAGAAATATTATTTCTTATTCATGTGACCTGGCTCAGCTCCTCACCTTTCTTCAGGACTTGCTGGAGAAAGGTTGTTCTTTTTCAACAATTAAGGTGTTCATATCAGCAATTTTGGCCTGTCACGAGGGCTTGGGGAGCAGGACGCTTGGCGCATACCCGCTCATAATAAGATATATAAAGAGCGTGCTAAGAAAGATACCCCCCAGCAATATCTTGACCCCTGGATGGGATCTTAGTCTGGTCTTGGGGGATCTCTGTGATCCCCAATTCGAACCACTGAGCGACATTAAGATAGATTTATTATCTTATAAGACCGCTCTTCTCCTGGCTCTTTGCTCGGCGAAACGTGTGGGTGACCTCCATGCCTTGTCCTTACACCCAATGTGTGCCAGCTTTGCCCCTGACGGGTCAAAGGTCACCCTAAGGCCTAATCCCACATATATCCCCAAGGTCTTGACTCTAAACCACAGAAGTCTGGACTTTGATCTCTCTTCTTTTCCACCTGCTCCTGTCCTCACTCAGGAACAGGAAAGGCTGAAGGCTCTCTGCCCCGTGAGAGCTTTAAGCACTTACATGCAGAGAACAGCCGAATGGAGAAAAACAAATCAACTGTTTGTGTGCTTTGCAGCACCTGCTACCGGAAAGGCCCTATCAAAGCAGCGCCTCTCACACTGGGTGACTGAGGCCATAAAAAGGGCGTACAGTAGCAAAGGTCAACAGGTGCCCTCTGGAGTGCGCACTCACTCTACTCGGGGCTTGGCCACCTCGTGGTCATTGTTCATGTTCAAGTGTGTACCAGTTGCAGACATTTGTGCTACTACAAACTGGAGCTCATTAAACACTTTTGCAAAGCATTATAGTTTGGATGTTACTGCGTGTGATGTCACTCAGGCTGTCCTTTCTAACACACAGTAGAAAGCAGCCTTGAGATGCCTGCTGAATAGAGGCAGACGTTCACACTAGCATGCATTTTACTGAGCTTTTCAAGGGCGTGAATGAATTACGTTCCCATAGCATATGTTGCACCGAGAGACATGACTGAAAGGGAACTGAAAGTTATGCACCATAACTCATGTTCCCTGAAGGAAGGGAACGAGGTGCAACATACTTGGCCCTTTCAATGCTGAAAGCTCGGTGAAGTGCATTTTGGGAAATGATGGATGGGCGTCAGCAGCTTAAGTACCCAGAGGGCGGGGCCTCTGGAACGATGCTGACGCCCCTGCCGTAAAGGCATGATTGTATTCCTTCAGGTAAATCACGTAGGGTGCAATTCCCATAGCATATGTTGCACCTCGTTCCCTTCCTTCAGGGAACATGAGTTATGGTGCATAACTTTCCGTTTTGCATCATACTGCGCATGAGCCAGGGATTCCCTAACAGAAAATACCTATTTTATTCTGTTTACACGACATCGGACACCGGGACGTTTTAGAACCATTGCACTCTGGAACCCATTCTCAACTTGTGCCGTTGTCAGAGAAAACGTTCGCTATTTTTGCGTAAATGAACATTACAAACGCAACAAACCTCTTCCATTTTCACCAGAAAACGTTTTCGTGTAAACAGTGCCTAACTCTGCAACAGGTTTTTGCTAGGCCAGAGCTCCGCCCACATCTGAACCAAGCGTGCACAATCACCAAATGTTGTCTAAAGTTTTTTTTTAAAGATACGGGGGATTTTATGGCTGTCTGTTTGCAGGATTAACTTGTTTGACCTTGTGATCTATGAAGATAGAGTGTCTTTCAAAATGCGACCGAGGCGGAATCAAACATTTACTGGAAGAGAGACGTAACGACATGACTCCGAGTTGGCTTTCTGGGGATGGAAAACCAAACAAGTTCTATGTTTTTAAATGACCAGCTCTAGCACAATGCTGGTCTAGCTCTAGAAGCGCTCTCGTGGATAAAAACAACCTCTCTGTGTTGTTTTCAAACTCACGGGAGCAGTCTGACATTGGCACGGTCAAACCTGTTCATATAGTCAGCTCACAGCTTCTTTGGCTTCATTATGTACAATCCCACCTATCTAAAAACTTTAATATCTTAATAACATATCTCAGCAAGATTTTTTGTTTATTTTTAAATACCCACAATCTCCTTGTAGTCTTGTCTGAGCTGGGAGAAACCCCCTTAATCTGATAGTTTGATATTTATGATGTTTTAATGCCGTATTTTCAAGGGGGAAAGTCCCAAATTGGCAAGTCATTCTTAGCCTTAAACAAGACCTTGTCACGTAACATAAATAGCATGCTATTTTACAAACCATTTTCATTTCTGTACAACATTCTTTACAGACTTCATCTGTAAATTTGGAAACATTTCCTCCTAATAAAGGCAATCTATCCAACTTAACTTTAACTTTGAATTTGAGAACCATCTAGGACAGCTCACAAAAAGTGAGGTCTGTCTATAAACTAAACTTCTTGTTGCTTCACTGCTGTAAGGTCATGCAACATTTTAAGTGCAAAGGTTTCTTGTTGCTAATTGACAGATGAAGGTCTTCACATGATCCATTACAGCCACTGCCTGACAGATAACACATTTAGGTTAGGTTGATGCTAGTCAGGTCCATACATGAGCAAATATTTGTGTAGATATTTGGAGAAAAGGGGTCAAGATTATGTTAGAAAAAAAATCAATGACCAAACAATGTCAAAACATGTTTTGTTCCATTTGAGATGAATGAAAGGAAACACAAGTTTAGTCATGCTGTACTACATCAGCATGTGGGGAACAGGACCACTTTTACATGGGGGGGGGGGCTGTAGTGAAATTAGGCACAAATGCTCTTTACAATTAACACTTTTATGCAGCATTTAGTCTTAGGATTTCTGGGACTTTCCTGTTGTAGAACCACTACAGGTATACTGCTCATCGTTGGGGGAAACTTCATTAACCTTTACGTTACTAGAACCGCTTTCCTCCACCTGCATAATATCATTAAAATGAGAAACATCTTATCTAAAAATGATGTAGAAAATCTGGTTCATCCATTTGTCTTCTTGAGTGTACTATTGCAATGGTTTATAATCTGGTGTCCAATTCTTTTTGTTGTTGTTTGTTTTACAGTCTTCAGTTAATCCAAAATGCTGCTGCTAGAGTCTTAACTGGAGTTAATAGAAGAGATCAAATCTCTCCAGTTTTAGCTTCTCTCTATTGGCTCCCTGTCAAGTCCAGATTTCAAAATCTTACTTCTAACCTACAAAGCGCTCAACAACCTAGCTCCATCTTATATTACAGATCGTATTGTTCCATATTTTCCCAACAGAGCACTTCGCTCTCAGACTGCAGGCTTACTTACGGTTCCTAGAGTTTACAAAAGCAGAATGGGAGGCAGATCTTTCAGTTATCAGGCTCCTCTCTTATGGAACCAACTTCCAGTTTCTGTCTATGAGGCTGACACATTGTCCAGTTTCACGGCTTTCCTTTTTGATAAATCCTATAGTTAGGCTTTGTTTCCTGACCTAGCCTTTAATTATGCTGCTATAGACTACGGGAGGACAAACTGACCTCATTTCATCAAATGAATTGTTATAAATGTATACAATTGAATAGTTTGCATTTGGGTTATTTCTATGTGTCTTTCTTCCTAGAGAAAATCCTGCTCGCTTCCATTCTGGACCTGCCATTGTGTATGTTCCTCCTTCCCAATCCTCTCAAACCCAGCCGGTTGACGCAGATGCAGGTTTCTTCCTGTTAAAGGGGAGTTTTTCCTTTCCACTGTCACCTTTTTGCTTGCACTGGATGGGCGACTGCGATAAAGTGAAGACTCAAGGCAACCTGCTGGTTCCTCAGATAAATAATAGTATTAACTTACTTTTTTATGGATGAATGTTTCTGTTCAGTACCCTGAGATGACTATTGCGATTTGGCACTATAGTTTACAGTATAAATAAACTGATTGAATATACTGTTGTGATAAAGCAACACTCTTAGCAACACCAAAACACATTATTATTAATTTCCCTATATGGTTGCCACATGGTAATAATCATAAACAGTTAAGTCATCACTGGTTTTCTCGGTGGGTTACTATTTACTTCCTGAAGCAGCTAGCTGCGCAGCAATGCTAATGCTAGCTTGTATATTCATTCATTCAACCTTTATTTATACAGGCTAGCCTCGTTGAGCCATGGGGACTCATTTACAAGAGGGACCTGTCTCACTCACACCCAGGGTCAAATTTTTTTTTTAGAGTTATCAATCAGCCTAACATGCATGTTTTTGGACTTTGGACTGTGGGAGGAAACCGGAGCACCCGGAGAAAACCCACGCATGCACGGAGAGAACATGCAAAACTCCACCCAGAAAGGCCCCCGGACCGGGATTTGAACCGGGGACCTGCTCGCTGAGAGGCAGCAGCTCTACCAGTTGTGCCACTGTGCTGCCCTATGCTCACCATATGAACAGAGGCAAGTGAAGATTCAGTTTAGCAGTTTTTGTTTTGTCTCTATAACAGTGAAAGTTGTTTTTGTTAGCAAGGCTGCTTCATTTGTTTGTCGAATCTTGGGGCTACGCTCTTCATCCAACAACGGGATCTGCAGCCCCAACAGGCCAGCTGCCTCTTTTTATTTTTAGGATTCACCATTTTCTGTAGAACTGAGAATCTACACACACATTTGAAAACAAATATAATTCAGTTTATAATTTAGGTATTATGAGTTATTTAAAATATAAATTAATGAAAAAGGCTTGTAGAGTAAACTTTGAAGCACAATACAAGCACCAGCAAATGAAACTGTCTAACCAACAAGTGTCGGTCAAAAAACACTTTAAACTTTTTTTTGACCGACGGTCACAATATAAATATTGTTACCGTATTTTTTGGACTATAATGCACACTTAATTTCCTCAAAAATGACAGTGAGCCTTGTGTATTAATTTTGGTTGTGCTTACTGACCTCAAACCTATGTTGTGGTACACGGCACTAAAAAATCTGAAAAAATTAACTTGTTTTGCTTAACGCGCCTTATAGACTGAAACCCTCGAGGGCGGCCGTGGAGTAGTGGTAATGGCAGTCGTCTCCCAATCGGAAAGTTGGCGGTTCGACTCCCGGGACCCGCACCATGTGTCGTTGTGTCCTTGGGCAAGACACTTAACCCCGAGTTGCTCCCGGTAGGACTGGAAAGCACCTTGCATGGTAGTCTGCCGCCACCGGTTTATGAATGTGTGTAGCATTCAATATATGTGTAGCACTTTGAGATTTTCAGTAATGAAAAGTGTGTTATAAATTGAATTAATTATTATAATTATTAAAAATACAGTATGTTTGTTAGATCATTCAGTTATTGTTTACCAAATTCAGGAAAATGTGTTATTTTGTTTGTCTGAAATCATACAAGGGCAGTTCCATTCTTATTTAATCAAATTAAATCTAAAATAGGATGATAATACTTTTGTCAGTTGAGAACAAACAAAGGCTCCACATTCATCCCACAGATGGCAAAGAAACGTGAACTCCTGGCAAAAAAATAAATATATCTTTATTTGGATAAGAGAGGTTCTAAAGCTGGTAAACCTCCCAAATATTTGTGTCCAAACATCATATATTCTATGCTCTGAAATGGCTTTCCTGAGAGTTCCTGGAGTTTAAGTGTACTATAGCTTGACCTATGAATCAGGTCACTTTAGAGGCAAAGTCCAAAAGAAAAAAGAGGTGTGGGGAAACATGTTTTTTTCCCCAGCTCTTCTCTTCCAATAATCAGCCTCACATTAACATGCTAATACTTTTGTAAAAGAATAGGCAAATACTGTACAGGATTTTTTATTTATTCATTTTATAAAAACACACAACATGATACATACAGTAGAAGAAAATAAAAAACAGACAAAATAAAATGAAAGGTGGCAGAAGAAGAAAAAATCGTATTTTTCTGCCCCTTATACTCCAATAAACAATTCATATAACCAACTCTTTTGATTTTCATAACTTAGTTTCAACCTACAATAAACTCTTCATACAACCAACTCACTTGATTTCCAAGAAAAGAAAAGAACAACTAAATTTATAATTTTTAATTTTATATTATATATTTTAGATTCATTCATTCAACCTTTATTTAGTCAGGTAAATCCCATTGAGCCTCGAGGGCTCATTTACAAAAGCGACCTACTATTTTTTATACCTTCCGCATCACATACAACAGTTAAATTCAAATACATTCAAATGTATAATTTTAACCGATTAAGCTTAATCAGTCTTTTGAAAGCAGCCAGTGAATCAATCTCTTTAATGTCTGAATCCAATTCATTCCATAACCCTATTCCTCGAATTAGGGTAGATCTTCCCCGTGAACTAGTCCTAAAATATGGTTTAACAAAAAGATTCACCCCCTTAAGATTATAACTACTCGTTCTTCTGACAAAATATTTTTGAACATTTGAAGGAAGTGCATTATTTTGTGCTTTGTACAAAACTAACAAAATATTATAATCAACTAAATCATAAAACTTCAGCAGTTTCATTTGATAAAACAAAATGCTTGATGGATGATGGAAATATTTTCTGGTTATAATTCTAATAACTCTCTTCTGTAACATAAAAATAGGCATTGTAATTGATTTACACGCTGTACCCCAGACGTTAACACCATAAATTATTGATAAATTAATATGATTTAGCTTTTTCACGTGTATCTAACATGTTTGATTGGACTTTTGTGTCCAGTTGATGGTACAGTCAGGATCTTGAGATTAGTGCACAGGAAAAGAAGGAAAGTACTTGCTAAAACCTGAGGTATCACAACACACCTGCTGGGCAGAAATCTGGATTATCTGCACGGTAATCTGTACACAGAGAACATGTTCACGGAATAAGACTCCACAAAACAGAGTAGTACAAACTTTCACCTTGTGTCACCTTAAGAGGAACAACTTGGTTTCATTTTGTTAGCTTTAGACTGTTGTTTGAGTCTGGGTTTTGTTTTAAACTAAGCTAACCTGCACCTGGCTAAAGCTTTAAACTCAACACAGAAATTCAAAGGTTCGGTGGTGATAAACACAACAATATTAGATTAAGCCATAATTATGGAACTATTATATTTAATAATGTATTATTATTATTATTATTATAGTATTAATATGACAACATCCAACTAAAAGAAATGAAACTTAAAACAAAGCAGATTATACATAAACATTTCAAAAACATGTCAAGAACATGTAATGACAAAATAAAATAACATGAGAACATCATTTAAATTACTTATATACGGTATGCATGTCAACAAATAGTTTCCATACTAAAATGAACAATAAAAATAAACATAAAACTTGAAAACTGAAAGTTATGCAGCATAACTCATGTTCCCTGAAGGAAGGGAACGAGGTGCAACACATGACTATGGGAATTGCGCCACCACGCGGTTCACCTGAAGTAATACAATCACGCCTCTTTAGGAGGCAGGTGGGCGTCAGGGTCACCACAGAGGCCCCGCCCACTTGGTTTAAAGACACGTGCGCCCATCCTACTTCCTCCAAGTGCACTTCACCGAGCTTGGGCATTTAAAAGGACAAACTGTGTTGCACCTCGTTCCCTTCCCTCAGGGAACATGAGTTATGGTGCATGACTTTCAGTTCCCTTATCAGTCAGTCACTCGGTGTAACACATGACTATGGGAACGTAATTCATTCACGCCCTTTGAAAATGCTCAGTAAAAATGCATGCTTGTGAGAACATTCGCCTTTATACTTTAGGCGTTTTGGCTGATTTCTACTGTGTGTTAGAGAGTACAGCCTGAGTGATGTCACATGTAGTGACAGCCAAACTGTAATGTTTTGCAAACGTGTTTGTGGAACTCCAGTTTGCAGCAGCACAAATGTCTGCCACTAGTACGCCCTTAAAAAGAGACCATGAGGCAGCTAGGCCCTGAGTGGAATGGGCGTGTACCCCAGAGGGCACCTGTTGACATTTGCTGCTGTACGCCCTTTTTATGGCCTCAGTCACCCAGTGTTAGAGGCGCTGTTTTGAAAGGGCTCCGCCAGCAGCAGGATTGGCAAAACATACAAACAGTTGGTTTGTTTTCCTCCAACTAACAGTTCTGTTGATGCAAACACTCAAGGCCCTGACAGGGCAGAGTGCATTCAACCTTCTCTGCTCCTCAGTGAGGAGAGGATGGGGAGGAAACGCAGAGAGCTCAAAGTCCAGACTTCTGGGATTTAGAGTTGGAACCTTTGGAACATATGCGGGGTTAGGACGCAAGGTGACCTTTGACCTGTCAGGGGCAAACCTGGTACACATTGGGTGCACACATAAAGCGTGGAGGTCACCCACACGTTTAGCTGAGCAGAGAGCAAAGCAGTTTTATAAGATAACAAATCTATCTTAATGCTACTGAGAGGCTCAAACGGAGGCTCACACAAGGTATCCAGGACTAACTGAAGGTCCCAATCAGGGGCCAGAGTCCTGCTGGGATGGCCTTTTCCTTAGTACGCCCTTCATGAAACATATCATGAGAGGGTGGGCACCGGGTGTTTTGTCCCCCCAGCCTTCGTGGCATGCCGAGATGGCTGACAAAAGCACCTAAATGGTGGAAAATGAGCGGCCTTTTTCCAGCAGGTCCTGTAAAAAGGTGAGGAGCTGGACCAGGTCACAGGAATATGAAATAATATTCCTTTCCACACACCAGGCCTCAAAAACACATCATTTCCGAGCATAGAGAGTCTGAGTTAACTGGGCTCTCGCTCCCTGTATCGTGTTTATGACATTACTGGGGAGGCCGGAGGCCATCAGCCTGTTCCTCTCAGCGGCCAGGCTGAGAGCTGCCACAGTTCTGGACGTGGGTGAAGGAGCTGCCCGTGGGCCTGTGTCAGCAGGTCCCTGTGGGGGGGCAGCTGCCATGGTGTCCCTGATAACAGTGAGATCATTTCTGGGAACCACGGTTTCTGTGGCCATCTGGGAGCTATGAGGATCAGGGAAAGAGCTCCCCTCCGTACACGTTCCAGCGTCACCTGGATCAGAGGGACGGGGGAAACGCGTAATATAGCACCCTGCTGGCCAGCTGTGGGCCAGAGCGTCTGTTCCCAGCGGACATCTGTTTCCTTCAGTGAGAAGTACATGCCGCAGTGCGTGCTGGTTTTGCAAGCGAACAGATCTACGGATGCCCGCCTGTATCGTGACCAGATCTGGTTCACGATACGTGGATTCAGTCTCCGCTCTAAGGCTAGCAGTGGCCCTCTTGAGAGGGCGTCTGCCCCGTGGTTTAGCTCGTCCGGGATGTATGCCGCTCTCAGTGACAATATTCGAGGACTGCACCACGTGAGCAATTTGTGTGTCAGGTTGAGGAGGGGTCGGGACCTTGTCCTCCCTTCTCTGTTGATAAAGGGCACAGTGGTTCTGTTGTGCGATTATATCAGGACATGTTGTTTTGTGATCAGTCCTTTTTTTTGTAAAAATGCTTCACAGCCAGAAAAACAGCCTTCAATTCCAGGAAGTTGATGTGGAGTCCCGTATCCTGCTGTTTCCAGAGCCCTTGGGCATTATGGTTCTTGCAAAATGCTCCCAAACCTCCCTTTGAAGCGTCTGTTGTGATCACCACACGAGACAGTACTCTTCCCAGCAGGACGCCTGTCATGTACACAGAAGGATCCCTCCAGGGTTCCAGGGTTGTCATGCGCTCTGAGCTGATAAGTATTTTCCCTGCCCGCCTAAGGGAGGCAGGACGCGTTTGTTTGTTTAGCCATAGCTGCAGAGCTCGCATTTTTAATAATGCTCGAGGCATGCAGGGAATGGCTGCTGCCAGAAGACCCAGCAGGCGCTGGCAGAGCTTCAGAGACACTCTCTGGTCCAGCTGGAAGCAAGCCAGTCAGAGTCGGATGGAAGAGATTTGCTCCTCTGAAAGCCGTGCTCTGTACAAAATGGTGTTGACCTGTACACCAAGAAATACGGTAATCTGTGAAGGAGTCAAATTGCTTTTCTGCAGATTTATCACAAAGCCCAGATCCTCCAGGTGTGCCATCACCATCCGTGAGTGCAACTGGGCTTGTGCTCTGCTCTCGGTCAGAATTAAAAGATCGTCGAGATAATTCATAATCCTGACCCCTTGACCCCTTGAGTGGGGCCAAAGCTGCATCCAGACATTTTGTAAATGTGCGTGGTGCAGTTTTTAGCCCGAAAGGTAAAGCCGTGAATTCGTAAGCTTTCCCTTGAATGCAAAGCGAAGATATTTTCTGTGTTTCTTCCAAATGCTCACGTGGAAAAAAGCATATTTTAAATCCATTGTGCATGTGTGATCTCCCGATCTCACAGACTGGATCACCTGTCTCAACATGAGCATTTTGAATTTGTAAGTTTTTATTCTCATGTTCAGCGCTCTGAGATCCAGGATCAGTCTAAAGGTCTGATCTCGTTTGGGCACGAGGAAATACTTGCTGAAGTGGCCGGAGTGTATATTGTGTTTTGGAACAACATTTATCACCCCTTTTTGCAACATTGTTGATATCTCCTCTCTTAAAATGTGTGCACGGTCTGGTGTTATGTTTGACTGTAGTACCCCGATGAACGGGGGTGGCGGCTTGTGGAACTGCAGCCGTAGGCCTCGACACACTGTCGTCATGACCCACGAGTTTGGGTGACATGCCCTCCAGGCCTGCGCATGCGCAGTGAGCCTGTGAGACATGTTTATTGTGGGTTGTGTGTGCGTCGTGGGTGCAAGAGGGAGAGCATTTGCCTCCCCCCGCATGGCCCTGGACGTGCTAACCTGTCCGCCAGCGGACGCCATGAAGTCTGTTGACTCCAGACAGACCCCAGATGCCCCGCTGGGGCTCATAGTGTTCTGACCTTATGTTCCACGAGGGAGGAGGGGTACTTGCCCTCTCCCTTCATCGTGACTATTTTCACAAAAATTTTGCTGTTTTTTTGTTTGTTTTTTAGTCAAGAACCAGGGCAGTTCGTGCTTTTGGTACTTTATTTTTGTGCTTTGAAAAACAAAAATCTGTTTTATTTACACATTTGTCAGTAACACCTTGTTTTCTGCACACAGAAATGTCACCAGTTTTTGTAGGTTTTTACATATAAAGTCTGGGTTTAAAAGTCTTGGTTCTCGTACCACATGGGCGGACGAACCTTCAAAACTGAGAAGTGGTCCCGTTTCATCAGGCCAACTTCTGTCTGCTTTCCCAGTTCGCCGAAGAGGTTCTCGGCGGAACCGCTTGGTGAGGAACGAACCTGTTCCTGGTCCAGGACTGGCCAGCCTGAGGTGGCCCTGCTACGGGTCTCTGCCGTTGCTCCCCGTCGTAAGCTGGCCTTTTTTTGTGGAGGACGGCGTGTGGCTGAGCGGTGGCGAGGCTACACGGGTCTGCTCCCGCTGGAGTCTCTGGGGGGTGCAAAAGTCTTTCTCGGCATCCACTCGCGCAGTGCCTCGGCCTACTTTTGTCTTTGCTCCAGCCTGCTCTGGATACGCTCCAGAGCTTCCCCGAAGTGTCCCGTCAGCTCGATCGGATGGAGAAGGAACGGGAACTGCTGGCCCTCCGGCAGGCCCATCAAAGTCAGCCACAGGTGATGCTGGGCGATGACCACTTCAGCCATGCATCTCCCCTGAGCGATGGCCGCTGTCCCCATCATTCAGAGGACGAAGTCGGTCGCCTTGCGGGCTTCCTCCACGATGTCTGTCGCAGCTTGCTTGTTTGTTGTTACCTGGAGCTCCTGCAGCTTCTCTGCCAAGTAAAGGGCGAAATATACCTGAGCGTACATGCAGTACGCCTATACGCCACGTACGTACGTCAAGACAAAAGTGTAGCCCCGCGTAGCCCCTCAGGGCATGTACGCGCAAAGCTTTTTTTTACGACCGCGGACGCTTGTGCGGTGTCTGACCATTAACTTCCC
>JBBPBX010016716.1:30652-47756 GCA_038048925.1 Garcialebias charrua | reverse complement strand
CTTTGGTTAAAGCGGTCAGAACCAACGACAGGTCCCATTGGGGTGTGAGGACCCGAGTCATGGGTCTAAGGCGTCTCACACCTTTCAAAAAACGTCTCATTAGGGAATGGTTAAACAACGTCCCGTTGCTAAACCCTTCGTGACAAGAAGAAATCGCCGCTGCGTACACTTTTATAGTGCTGAAAGCTAGATTTCTCTCTAAAAGCAGCTGTAGAAAAGACAGAACGCAGCCGATAGAACAGGCTGTGGGCTCAATATCTTTTTCGCTGCACCACTGTTGGAACGCCGCCCACTTCGATGCGTAAAGCAATGTAGTGGAAGGCGCTCGAGAGTCTTGAATTGTCAGCCAGGACAGAGCCAATGTCACATGCTGTGGCCTCGATGCCTCTGTCCCCGCACCACCGCTGAAAAGCTGCCCACTAGATGCGTAAAGCGTAGTTGTGGGCGGGGTACGGGCGTCCTGAATCGTCCGAACCCCGGCTGGGGTGAGGCCTAAGTTTGTTAGGCGGCGCCGCTCAGCTTCCAGGCCCAAAGGCGTTGGCCTATTTCTGGGAAATGCCTGATCGCCCCTCTCGCTTGGAGGAGAGCATCCTCCCTCCATGGCAGCTGCAGGGGGCTGTCCACTACCAGCTGCTGCAGGTCTGGGGACCAGGGTGCATATTTGCACTCTGGAGCCACCAGGATGAGAGACAGATTCTCCTCCCGGACTCGTTCTAGCTCTCTTGGAATGAGAGGGACTGGTGGAAAAGCGTAAAGCTTCTTCTCTGACCACCATCTGAGCGCAGAAACGACCACTCCCAGAGGGGGGTCGTCTTTTGGGTTCAGTGAGCACCAGAGTGTACACTTCCTGTTGCTTCGGGCTGCAAAAAGGTCTATTTCTGCACGACCGAATCTGGCCCAAAACTGATTTATTAAGTCCGAGTAGAGAGACCAGTCTCCCTGACGTGGTCCCCCTCTCGACATGATATCTGCTCCCAGGTTCAGCACTCCTGGGATGTACACTGCTCTCAGAGAGAGCAGGTTCTGCTGGGCCCACAGGAGTAGCCGCCTGGCCACGCGCAGCAGCTGAGCTGAGCGAGACCCGCCCTGGCGATTGATGTACGCTGCTGCCACCTGGTTGTCGGTGTGCACCAGTACATGTTGCTGCTGAACTAACAGAATAAAATGTTGCAAAACCTTCTGGACTGTCATCAGCTCCAGAATGTTTATGTGGAGGTGGGTGTGGCTTGGCCACTTTCCTCCCACCGATTGGGAGAGGCACGTCCCTCTCCCATCCCATCAGAGATGCGTCTGTGGAAACTGGGATGTGAGACGTAGGTGTGATCATGGAGACACCCTCCCTCAGGATGTGGGTGTTTCCCCAGAAACGCAGGTCTGGACCCACGGAAGGGGGAACCAGCACCATCCTGCGTTTTTGGTGCACTGGGTCCACGCGCAGGTTGGTAAACCACCGCTGGGCCGTTCTCCTGTGTAATAAACCCAGATTTAATACCACATGATCGGCTGCCATCAGGCCCAGAAGGCGCATCACTGCTGCCGCCGTCACCACCTTCCCTGGTTGGACGCGCTTCAGCTGTGCTGTCAGATCGGCTGCCCTCTGCTCTGACAGGCGTGCTCTCATCGAGCGTGAATCCAGTTCTACCCCCAGGTAAACAATGGATTGTGCTGGGATTACTGAACTTTTCATCCAGTTTACAGCAAATCCCAGGTCCAGCAGGTGTTCTGCTAGTACCCTGGTCTGGACTACTGCTTCCTCTCGCGACCTGCTTAAAAATAAGTGGGTCGTCTAGATAAGACAGGATCCACATCCCTGCTGAGGGAAGTGGGCGTATCGCTGCTTCCACACACTTTGAAAAAGTTCTGGGAGCTAACCAGTAGCCGAAAACGAGCCTTTTGAACTCAAACTGGTTCCCCTGGAAGGAAAAACCTCAGGTATTTCCTGTGTTGTGGGATGATACAGTACTCACGTGCCAGTAAGCATCCTTCAGATCGAGGGATGTGAACCAGTCTCCCTTGTGCACATTCCTCAGCAGCTGTTTTATGGAGAGCATGTGAAAAACTTCTCACCAAAAATTGATCTGTTGAAATCGACAGATCTAAAACTGGTCTCGCCCCTCCCTTTTTCTTGGGCACGAGAAAATATAGAGAATAGAACCCTTTGTTCTGATCTCCTTCTGCCACCTTGGAAATCACTCCCTTCGACAGCATTTCTTGAATTTCTGACAGTAGGGAGTTTTGATTTTTGTCTGACAATACTGTTTCCAGTATTCCCTTGAAAGGTGGGGGTTTTGCAGCAAACTGGAGTGCATAACCCTTTCTTATGATTTTTGACAGCCATCTGTCTAGACTGCATTTTTGCTGCCACTGCTGGTTTCTGCCCAGTGGCAGCGCAAGATCTTGCTGTCTCGAGCGCATCATGTGCGTCAGCCAGTCGCTGGGGCCCTCCCTCCGTTACCACGGTAACCCACGGGGGCCCCGCCCAAAAAGGGGCAGCCCGATGTGCCAGAGGCGTGACGCGACGTTGCGTCTGACGTCGACGCGCTTGCTGACCCGGGGAGCGCTCGCTCTGGTGAAGCGGTGCTCCCGTTGAGCGCCGTGCGTCTTCTGGCGGGCGGTGTTTGGCTAAGTTGAGTGGCTTTTCTTTTCTTACCTCGATCGGAGCTTTGCAGAGAGGTGGCGCCACTCATGTACGTGGAACGCCAGTAACGTTTGTTGAGGCGGAGCCCCGGCAGCGTGAGCGTGAGCCGGGCTCGCGTCACGTGACACTAAGCAGCGCGCTGTGGGATTGACCCCGCGTCGACTGCGTGGCACGAGGTGCAACCAACATGGCGTCAAACATGGCGTCTGGTTGTTTAGCTAGCTTTTGTGACCCTTGCCGGGCAGCCTCGTGGTTGCACCGGCGTCATTTATTTTTAGCAGCGGACGGGTTTCATTACCCGGTTCAGAGTTAAAAATAACGAGTTCACCAAACATGAAGCATTGTTTAGCTAGCTTTTTTTGTGACCCTTGCCGGGCAGCCTCGTGGCTGCACGGCGTCATTTAATTTTAGCAGCGGACGGGTTTCATTACCCGGTTCAGAGTTAAAAATAACGAGTTCGCCAAACATGAAACATTTATTAATTGTTACCTTGTTTGAGCTCTCTTTACTCGAGGTTAGCTTTTGTGTGGTAGGAAGCATGTGTAGTCGTGCGGCTGAGGGGTTATACGGCCCGACAGACAAGCCCGAAACATGAGAGAAAACGTTATTCAAAACATTTCGCTCTTTATTGATGTTACACACACTTCCCGCAACGAGACATTTCTGCTGAGGCGGTCGGCTGTAGGGGTTCTGCTTCTGGCCGCCTCTGCCCTGATAGCCGCCACGGGCCTGGTAGCCGCGGCCTCGTGGAGCGTGTTGCTCACCGTCCCACGGTCGCTGCTGCTTCTGTTTGAAAAGCCGGCTGCTGTGGTTGTCGCGAGCCCGCTGCAGCCGATGGCTGTTTCTGGTCCCGGCGGTCTTCTCCCCCGTCTGGTTGTCGAGATGGCGGGCGAGTGGGCATGAAGCCACTCACCGTCTCGGCGACTTCGTCTCTCTTTCTGCCAGAGCTCCGTCACTGCTGGGAAGCGAGGCCAGACCGGGTCTGGACGCCGCTGTGACGCGGTGCCGAACCTCGAGCCCGCCAGGTCGTTCGGCCTGGGCGGAGAGGGGGTTGGCACCGTCAGGCCTTTTTGCGCGGCCGCCCCGAGGATGATGTCGGGAAGGACCTGCATCAGGGATCCCATCGGAGTCAGGGGGGCGTCCGGCGGTAGAGGCTGGGAGGGGACCTCAGAGCATTCGCTCCTACGGTCCTCGTCCGAGGCCTCACTCTCTAGAAGGGGGGGGAGTGGTGTCCTGAACCCCACTCACGTCCCCGGAGTCCGTTGCTGCGTCTCCGAAGTCGAGCGTCGCTGCGACGTGGTGCCCTACCTCAAGCCCGCCAGGATGTTTTTCCTGGGCGGTGAAGGGGTAGGCACCGACAGTCCCTTCAGCACGGCCGCCTCGTGGATGATGGCGGGCAGGTCGTGCATTAGGGCTCATTGCTGAGAGAGAGGGGTCCTTTGTGACCGCCTCGAGGTCGACCGGTTTGTCCAGTAGCGTACGGTCCCGGAGAGTCCATTTGTCTTCACCGATGGGGTTGAACAGTTCTGCCCGTCTTTCCCTCTCGCCCAGTGGTAGCTTGGCGCAGAGGGGGGCAGTCGCTGTCCGGGGCCGCGCGTTCGGCTCCCAGGCACCTTTCGCAGGTGTCGTGGCCGTCGAAGCTGAGAATCAATCCAGCGGAGCAACCTGGACCGGTCTTTGCCATCTTGATGGAAAAAATAATGATAATTTCAAAAAATTTAGTAAGGTTCTCATTCGGGCTGAATGAAGAAGAGGCAAGTTGCCCTCGGGCGGGGTTTTTTATTGGCCCGAGGGGCGGGCCCAGCCGGTAGGTGGGCGTGGACTAAAGGTTTTCAGGTAGGCGCTGACGCGCGGGGAGACTTCCAATAAGCGGAGCTAAAGGGCGGAGCTAATTATGAAACCAGAACTAATAATACAGTATTGACACAGTTGAGAATTTTATGGCAAGAAAGTTCATGCTCAATAATCCAGGTACCAAATCCAATAATTCTCAGTCAGGTCATCTGGACAGTTTCTTTTTTATGGAAACTGGATGGAGGATGAAACGTTTCTATAAAAAATAAACTGTCCAGATGACCCGACTGAGAATTATTGGGTTGAGAAGTTTATGTTTATTTGATGGTGATTTCCATCTTTTTGGAGGCTAAATACAAATACAAGGTGAACAATAATTTATTTGTATAGTTTATAGTTTTTTTTAGGCTTTTATATTGTTTATATCGATATCGAATTATATCGTTATCGACCGAAATTAGAAACTATATCGTGATAAAAATTTTGGCCATATCGTCCAGCCCTACTTCCCACCACAGAAAAGCTAGCCTGCGGTAGTCGGGCACCCACGAGTAAAGGTAGCTCAAACAAGGTAACAAGTAATAAATGTTTCATGTTTGGTGAACCTGTTAATTTTCAGTCCGAACCAGGTAGAAAAACCTGCCTGCTGCTAAAATTAAATGACGCCGGCCCAGCCTCAACGCTGTCCGGCACGAAGCACAAAAAGGTAGCTAAACAGCCAGACGCCATGTTTGTTACTAAACAGCCAGACGCCATGTTTGTTACTAAACAGCCAGACGCCATGTTTGTTACACCTCGTGCCACGCAGTCGACGCGGGGTCAGTCCCGCAGCGCGCTGCTTCATATCGAGTCACACTTTAGCATTTGCGTCCACCACTCCAAAACCCTCAACTTTACCAAAATTACGATAACGGTCGGCTGTAACTGTAATGTTAAGTTACATCTGCACGTGGAGCACAGCTGTTTTTTACGCAGAGAAATGTCTCCAAATATATAAAATAGCTGTTACTTACTTAGTCCACTAGTGTCTGTGGAGCTGTGCAAGTACACCTCGCTCGCTGCAAACTGCAGCACGGAAGGGGACGGTCCTTCTCCGAGCTTATTTGGAGCTGTGTGGTGAACGCCGTTCAGCCCTCATGTCCCTCTGTGCTCATGTCCAGGTTGTCTCGAAGTCGACGTGATGTCACGCATCACGTGATTTCAACACCCGGTTTCGTTATGGGGGAAAACCATATACAGTATATGATATCTATGGGGTAAACTGCGGTTTAGACCATTGGAATTCGTTTTGTTCGCTAGTAAAGTCGAATCGAATATTTTTGTGTAGCACACATATCTTTGGAAGGATGTCTTATGAATACGAAGACAGTTTACTACCAGATGCGCGACAGCGGGACAGTATGAAACTGAAACTGACTCCAAAAATGTCCGTATAAACTACCGGTTCATATGTGGGTAAATAATAATAATATATATTTGTACCTCTTTATTTTATCTTTTTTAATGTTCTGCAATAATGGCCACCTGACTTTTTGATATGGCTGATACTGTTGTTTTTACTGTATTTTTTATTTTATCTATTTTTATTCAATTTTTAGCTCTGTATTTTATCTTTCTTAATGTTCTGATGTATTTGCACAACAGGAGCTGGAAAATTATGTCGTTCATTGTCTGTGGACTGCACAATAAAAGACTGCAGTGGTTTTTTCAGTGCAACAATAAGAATAAAAATTGTTTTCTCTAATTGTTGGTTCTTTATCATCTTGTTTGTTAGCTGTTGTATACAAGCAAAAGTTTATTAAGTCTCACAGTGTTGTAGAACAAGTATGTTTGTCAAAGTCTGAAGCAAAGACGCACATTCAATAGTGTTAATGACACCTATACTTTCAGTGGTAGAACTAATATTTTTAAAAGCTTTTCATACTGAAAATGAATATGCAAAAATGTTCATATAAAAAAGGAAAACAGCACAACATAAATGATGGTTTCGTCCTATTTTTAATGTTTATTACTCATTGTATTAAAGACAGACATTTTTTTTCATAATTTGTATCCTATCTAAGCATTTCAGTTTTAAAACAGCTCTTTCACATGCCACCGAAAATACAAATCAAATCAAAGGATTGCAGAAGAATAAAAAATATTATTACACTATTTTCAGAAAGTATTACTTTCTACAATAATTATCAAATAAACAAACTAAAATTTGAACTTTACTTTTCTCTATATAGGGCTCTGGGGCCTCATGTACAAAGACTTGCGTAGATTTCTTACTGAAAAGTCACGTACGGACAAATCCAGAAAAGTGTCCACGCACAAAAAAATCCAGATTTATCAAACTGTGCGTACACCGGAATCCACGCACATTCCTTATGTACAACACAATCAACGTGGAATTCAGCGCACATGAGAGAGTGGCCGACTCCGCCCTTGACACGCCTCCGTATGAATATGCAAAGTCATTCAAATATGCCATGCACGACAGGAATGTCGTCTCTGCTCCATTGCAAATCATGTCGGAACGTGGAAAAAAGAGGAACTTCACGGACTGTGAACAGAAATCACTTCTGAGTGAGGCAGAGAAGCACGGAAAAAGGCTTCATTCGGCACGCACAGTGCAAAACAAACCATCCACTTTTAAATAAGAAGTTGACCAAGCTGATCTAACATGCCTGTATAGCTTAGTGGCGAACGCGCCCGCCCTTCGTCCCAAAGGTCGTGAGATCGACTCCCGCTTGGTACAATGTTTTTTTTTTCATTCCAGATTTAAAGACCACAGGAAAACTATTGAATGAAACAACAAGAAATAGAACAATACATGAAATGAAAGGAAGCAGACGATTTATTGTTTTGTAAATAGTTTTCATGTGTATTTCAATCTGGAACGAAAAAAAAAAGAAAAACGTTGTACCATGCGGGAGTCGATCTCACGACCTTTGGAACTAAAGGCAAGCGCTTTACCCACTGACCTAAACGTAGGCGTGTTAATACACCTTGGTTAACTTCTTATCTAAAGAAATTACATCTCATTGTTGTCAATATTGTTGCCACTATCTGGCGCATGCTTTTATATCCACTCATCTAATTGCGTCCATGTGGATGTAATAATCGTTAATCATGTGTGTTTGGTGGGATTTATGATTGTTTTCACATCGTGGACACGGTTTCACAGATCACCTGTAAGTGTCGCCAAAGGAACAATAACCACAGAAACGTGCGTACGCCAACAGGGGAGCAGCCGTGGATTTCTACGTGGATGCGCAGATATTCCCGTTCATATCAGATTTGATACATACGCCACTTTGCGTGGAAAGTGACGTGCGCAATGTTTTTGTGCGCACGCATGGTTGATACATGAGGCCCCTGGGGCCTCATGTACAAAGACTTGCGTAGATTTCTTACTGAAAAGTAACGTACGGACAAATCCAGAAAAGTGTCCACGCACAAAAAAATCCAGATTTATCAAACTGTGCGTACACCGGAATCCACGCACATTCCTTATGTACAACACAATCAACGTGGAATTCAGCGCACATGAGAGAGTGGCCGACTCCGCCCTTGACACGCCTCCGTATGAATATGCAAAGTCATTCAAATATGCCATGCACGACAGGAATGTCGTCTCTGCTCCATTGCAAATCATGTCGGAACGTGGAAAAAAGAGGAACTTCACGGACTGTGAACAGAAATCACTTCTGAGTGAGGCAGAGAAGCACGGAAAAAGGCTTCATTCGGCACGCACAGTGCAAAACAAACCATCCACTTTTAAATAAGAAGTTGACCAAGCTGATCTAACATGCCTGTATAGCTTAGTGGCGAACGCGCCCGCCCTTCGTCCCAAAGGTCGTGAGATCGACTCCCGCTTGGTACAATGTTTTTTTTTTTCATTCCGGATTTAAAGACCACAGGAAAACTATTGAATGAAACAACAAGAAATAGAACAATACATGAAATGAAAGGAAGCAGACGATTTATTGTTTTGTAAATAGTTTTCATGTGTATTTCAATCTGGAACGAAAAAAAAAAGAAAAACGTTGTACCATGCGGGAGTCGATCTCACGACCTTTGGAACTAAAGGCAAGCGCTTTACCCACTGACCTAAACGTAGGCGTGTTAATACAGCTTGGTTAACTTCTTATTTAAAGAAATCACATCTCATTGTTGTCAATATCGTTGCCACTATTTGGCGCATGCTTTTATATCCACTCATCTAATTGCGTCCATGTGGATGTAATAATTGTTAATCATGTGTGTTTGGTGGGATTTATGATTGTTTTCACATCGTGGACACGGTTTCACAGATCACCTGTAAGTGTCGCCAAAGGAACAATAACCACAGAAACGTGCGTACGCCAACAGGGGAGCAGCCGTGGATTTGTACGTGGAAGCGCAGATATTCCCGTTCATATCAGATTTGATACATACGCCACTTTGCGTGGAAAGTGACGTGCGCAATGTTTTTGTGCGCACGCATGGTTGATACATGAGGCCCCTGGTTCGGACTAGGAAGGGAAGTGAAGGGAAATGAGAATTGAGCGGAGCTGTGCAGGAAGGCGAGGGCCAGGCTACACATGTTCCTGTTTTTAAGTGTTTATATCGCTTAATAATATAGTTGTTTTTGTTTCGTTTATTTAATAAAGTTTTACTTTGAAACATGCGTAATCACGTGATGCCATTAACAACAATTGACCACGTGACCTGGAATAAGGAAGTCTACTGTTCGGGGGAGAATCATGTGAAAACAATCATCGAAACTCGTGTTTTATTTTGCGTTTTGCGCTTCTGGTGTGGACATGTTTCTCTCGGAGGTGTTGGTGTGTCTCCAGCTGCTCCTGTGTCTTCAGGCCGAGTCTCTGTTCGGGACTCGGGGGCAGCAGCGGTGGCCGGTCCCTTACAGGTACGAAGAGTCAGTCACTCGTTTTATGAAGCGTCCGATGGAGAAAAACCTAGTTTCACTTTCATCAACTGACTTTTAAAATCAAGCAACATGTAATTTAAAAAGTTTTGAAGTCAGAGTTTCGCTCTCCGTGTTGTTATTTAAAAAAGTGCGACGTTTCAAAAAGACTACTTCTGATGATGCGTTCAAGGGACTTCTGCTAATCTGATTTCTTTACATTTGTGAAACCTCAGTACAGCTAGTTTGAAGGGAAGGTCTACATAATTCAGGGAGTTGGGTTGTGGAATGACTTGGAGACAGATGTTAAAGAAGCTAAATCAATTTTTGTATTCAAAAGAATGATTAAGGTTAAATTGTTGAAAAAATATACAGTACTGTATATGAATGGAGCGAGATTTGGAAAGTTAAGTGAGTTGTTCATTTTGTTTTGGCATTTAAAGAAAATGTTTGTTTGAATTGTTTATTAGAGAATAAGGGGCAGATATAATAAGATTTTTTTCTTCAACTGCTGCCTTTCATTTTATACTGTACTGTATATGTTAATTGTTTTTTATTTTATTATAGAATTAATTAATAAACAAACATGTATTTACAGTTCATCTTTTGCTTTAACTGTCATGTTTGAACTAAATGTAGCTTGAAAAGCTGTGTAGAGTTAATTAGAAATTCTGTATTTTCAGATTTATATCTAATTGTTGATTTTCAGAATTGATACTAAAATTATATCCAGCTAATGTTTGTTCTTTTTTTAAAGTGTACAATTATTTTGCCATTAAGTTTTAAGGTTAAAAGACCATCATGTTTTGGAGAAAAGCTTTGTAAAATAGGTGCTTATCTTTTGTTACCACCATATAGGAATAAACATTCAAGATTTATAAGACAGCCCCTTGAAACCATAAATCTGTCTATATTTTAGGAGACAGCTGTAAAATGGTCTTATTTATGTAAAAATGACCATTATGCATTTGCTATTAGAACATTACTTGAATTTTTTTACATCATAGCTACTCTTCTTTCTAAACTATAACAGAACAAGCTGTGAAAATCAACAGGATGAACATTTAAAGAAAAAGGTTCACAGTCCAACACTCAAATATTAATTTGTACCAATGTGATGCCTCAGAGTATTCACAACTATCTGTGTAATATGTTAGTGATGGAATGGAAAAACTAAAAATTTCGGAATATAAAGTGTTAAAAAGTCTCATTCCTTCTGCCTCCACAGGCGCTTCGATCGTCGGCCCGCTGTGGACTCGTACTGTGAAGCTCTGTATCCATTCTGTCCAACCGGAGACCGAGATGGACGCATTCCCTACATGAGAGACAGTGATGTCATCTCAGTTTACCGGCTACAGACACCAGTATGGGAATTCAAGTACGGAGATTTACTGGGGAAAGTTGTAAGTGCATACATTTCTTTGTGTTAACAAAAACAGGTTGATGATTTAATTTTTTTTCAAGTTCCACATTAGTGTAATTAGAAGGCTTTAGGTTTCCAGGTACACAAACATTACAAAGTTAAACTTCAGAGTCATTATGTTAATTTTCTAGTCCAAAAATTACCTTTGTGGCTTATCTTTTTTGTTTACGTTGATTAAACACACACACAAAATCTAATGAACTGCGTTGCAAAATAAAATATATTGTAGACAAGGCATTGTTGCTGGTGATCAAATATAGCAGTGTTGGAAGCAGAAGTGCAGCTGTGTGACTTTATTCATAAACGCAGCTGAACGACCTGTTTCTGTTCCCAGCACATCATGCACGATGCCGTCGGCTTCAGCAGCTTGGAGACTGGGGTCAACTACACCATGGAGTGGTACGAGCTCTTTCAGCTGGGCAACTGCACCTTTCCCCACATCAGGCCGGATGTGTCTGCGCCTTTCTGGTGCAACCAAGGGGCCGCCTGCTTCTTTGAGGGGATCGATGATGTGCACTGGTTGCAGAATGGCACTCTGGAGAAAATAGGAGAACTCACAGGTAAATACCGGTACGTCTCAGAATTTCTCAGAAAGGAAAAACCTCAACATCATCGGCCAAAATAAACAAAAAATGAGTTTAAACTGTTTAGACTCGTTACTAATACGTTGCAGCTTAATCTAGTTTTTACACAAAATTCCATGTCCAGATTGTACAACAGGCTTCATTACTGGTTTAAAACAAAACTGAAGGAGGGGAGGTGGAGGAAGTTTTAGTAGTCTTCAGACTTGACGCCTAAATGTACTCAGTGTCCCCATTTGTTAAAATTTTAGCTGGTGGGGAGTTCTTTCCTTAGTTCAAATGACATTCATTCAACCTTTATTTATACAGGTTAATCCCATTGAGCCTTGGGGACTCATTTAATAATAATAATAATAATAATAATGTCTTTTCCTGTCATCTGCGTATGTTTCCCATACACAGACGAAATTCGTCTCTGCATTTAACCCAACCACCTACCAGGTGGTGCAGTGAGCAGCCCGAAAGCGCAAGAGAGACCTGATTTTAAAGGGGACCACATATTCAAAATTCACTTTTTAATGGGTTTTTTACTCAACTTTGGGTATGTACTTCATAAAAAAACTGTGCTAGGGCCAAAAAAATGCACCCAGTGGTTTATTTACTCTAAGTATATTTATTTATCTTTGATAGAAACACTTCGTTTCCACTTCCTGCGGTTTGTGACGTCACAAACCGCAGCCACAACCCCAACCTTTGTCCCGCCCCGTCACCTAGCAACCCCTGGTGATGCTCCACCCACTTCAGTATGAAAGAGGTGACGGTTGTTTTTCCTTATTTCATGTCAGCACAATGGCTAAAAATGTCACAGAGTCTAGCCAGCTAACGTGAGCGTTGCGAAGATTCTCTAACCCTCCTGGCCCAGATAATGGCATAGTTTTCAGATGGGAGTCTTGAATGAACAGCGATGCAGCATGTTGCAGTGTGTGTGTGTGTGTGTGTGTGTGTGTGTGTGTGTGTGTGTGTGTGTGTGGTTTATGTGTCATAGCAGGCCAGACTACGTACCGCTAAACCACATTAACAAACCTGTGTGTGTGTGTGTATGTGTGTGTGTGCGCGCGCTGATCGAGGGAGACAGCTATGGAGTTTTAACGCTGTCATTAGGGGGGAGAGCAAATACACACCCTCGAGTGAACAAATGAGACCCTCGAGAGAACAAATGAGACCCGCGCGAGCGCAAATCAGACCCCGTGAGCGTGTGTGTGTGTGTCCGCTGCGAGTGACATCCGCTCCCTCCAGCGCGCGCGCACAGGGGGAGGGAGGGAGACGTATTACAGAGGAAAAATTAAAAATGACACGACAACTTGTACACGTCTGATCTGTCCCACAATAAATACGTCGCGGTCCAGTTCAGCTCAGCTCAGGGCTCTGGGTGGCAGTAACGCGAGTTCAGACATCCTCGTCTGCCTTTGGAGGGCGGAGTTAATGTAAACAGATCTTTGAAGGGCGTGGCCACGAGATCTCATTATCATAAACCAGTCGTTCAAAACGAAAGTTAAAAATGGCAGAATTAAAAAGGGTATAATTGATTATCTAAGAATTATTTTGTGTATTAAATTGAATGAACATTGTCAGGATAGCCCAAAGACATACCATAAAAATTTTAAAAACCTATCTGTGGTCTCCTTTAACAAAGAGTGACGGCAATAGACAGTCATAAAGAATGCATACAAATTGAGACTTTTTTTTTTAACAAGCAAAATTAAAATGGTATTTAAAAGGAAAAGTACATGTAATAACAAAAAACAGCTAGATTATAAGGCAGTGTAGAAAACTAATACAGTAACAGGAACATGTCTGCATTGGTAATTGCCAGGAGTCCAACAGATGTTTGAAGCCATTTAGAGAGGTCAAGGACGAGAGCTTCAGATGTTTTTGCAAGATATTCTAGGAAACAGGAGCGGAGTAGGAGAAGACCCTTTTGCCTAGTTCAGACCTCACTGAGGGAACACTGCAGGTAATAATGTCCTGAGAGTGCACGCCGCAGCTGCACTCATGTAGTGACATGTAGGAGGAGATGTATGAAGGCAGCAGACCAAGAAGTGATTTAAAGATGAAAATGTACTAGTGGAAGAGTCTGCGTGAGGTTAATGATGTCCAGTTAATCAGTGAATACAGGGTGCAGTGGTAGGTATGATAATCACAGCCAGTTATGAATCTTAGTGCACCATTGTAGTGATGTAGACCGTCATCTCTGACCTGGATTTACACCTTTTCACATCTCTCTAAAAATCTTAGTGTTACACTTTTCTAAGCTCTCAAGGAGACAAGTGGACACTATTTTATTACATTTACTGTATTTTGAATTAAGAGACACAAATCAATCAGAAGAGACTTCTTTTTAATTTGTGGTAATTCAGAATTATCCATCCATCCATCCATTTTCTTCCGCTTATCCGGGGTCGGGTCGCGGGGGTAGCAGCCTAAGTAGGGAGGCCCAGACTTCCCTCTCCCCAGCCACTTGGAGCAGCTCCTCTGGGGGAATCCCAAGGCGTTCCCAGGCCAGCCGAGAAACATAGTCCCTCCAGCGTGTCCTGGGTCTTCCTCTGGGTCTCCTCCCGGTGGGACATGCCCGGAACACCTCACCAGGGAGGCGTCCAGGAGGCATCCTAACCAGATGCCCGAGCCACCTCAACTGGCTCCTCTCGATGTGGAGAAGCAGCGGCTCTACTCCGAGTCCCTCCCGGATGACTGAGCTTCTCACCCTATCTCTAAGGGAGAGTCCAGACACCCTGCGGAGAAAACTCATTTCAGCCGCTTGTATCCGAGATCTCGTTCTTTCGGTCATAACCCAAAGCTCATGACCATAGATGAGGGTGGGAACGTAGATCGATCGGTAAATTGAGAGCTTTGCCTTTTGACTCAGCTCTCTCTTCACCACGACAGACCGGTACAGCGCCCGCTTCACTGCGGATGCTGCACCTATCCGCCTATCGATCTCACGCTCCAGTTTTCCCTCATTCGTGAACAAGACCCGAGATACTTAAACTCCTCCACTTGGGGCAGGACCTCCTCCCCGACCCGGAGAGGGCATGCTACCCTTTTCCGGCTCAAGACCATGGCCTCGGATTTGGAGGAACTGATCCTCATCCCGGCCGCATCACATTCAGCTGCAAACCGCTCCAGTGAAAGCTGTAGATCACGATCTGATGAAGCCAATAGGACCACATCATCTGCAAAAAACAGAGAAGCGATTCTAAGGCCACCAAAACGGATCCTCTCAACACCTTGGCTGCGCCTAGAAATTCTGTCCATAAAAGTTATGAACAGAATCGGTGACAAAGGGCAACCTTGGCGGAGTCCAACTCTCACTGGAAACGAGCCTGACTTACTGCCGGCAATGCGGACCAAGCTCTGACACCGGTCGTACAGGGACCTAACAGCCCATATCAAAGGGCCTGGTACCCCATACTCCCGGAGTACCCCCCACAGAACCCCCCGAGGGACGCGGTCGAATGCCTTTTCCAAGTCCACAAAGCACATGTAAACTGGTTGGGCAAACTCCCACGCACCCTCCAGGACCCTGCTGAGGGTGTAGAGCTGGTCTAGTGTTCCACGACCAGGACGAAAACCACACTGCTCCTCCTGAATCCGAGGTTCGACTATCCGACGGACCCTCCTCTCCAGAACCCCTGAATAGACCTTACCAGGGAGGCTTAAGAGTGTGATCCCCCTATAGTTGGAACACACCCTACGGTCCCCCTTTTTGAATAGGGGAACCACCACCCCAGTCTGCCAATCCAAGGGAACTGCCCCCGATGTCCACGCGATATTGCAGAGTCGCGTAAGCCAACACAACCCCACAACATCCAGAGCCCTAAGGAACTCAGGACGAATCTCATCCACCCCCGGAGCCTTGCCACCGCGGAGCTTTTTAACCACCTCGGCGACCTCAGCACCAGAGATTGGAGAGCCCGACCCAAAGTCCCCAGGCTCCGCTTCCTCAGTGGAAGACGTGCCAGTAGGATTGAGGAGGTCTTCGAAGTATTCCGCCCACCGACTCACAACATCCCGAGTTGAGGTCAACAGCACGCCATCCCCACCATAAATGGTGTTGGTCGCGTACCGCTTTCCCCCCCTGAGACGCCGGATGGTGGACCAGAATCGCCTCGAAGCCGTACGGAAGTCATTCTCCATGGCCTCTCCGAACTCCTCCCACGCCCGAGTTTTTGCCTTAGCAACCACCCGAGCCGCATGCCGCTTGGACTGCCGGTACCTATCTGTTGCTTTCAGAATTAATTAACAGATTATCTCTTGTCATTTTTATGATTATTGGTTATTCATATGAGCAATGTTATTCTTCAATATGCTGTATGATCATGGTTTATGCTGTACCAATGTTGATCACTTCTTCATATAATGAATCAAACTGTGTGTTCTATTCAGAAGAACTATGTCTAAAGTTGAAGAACAAGTCAGAATAATCTGTTGAAATGTTTAGGGACAGAGTGAAAAGCCGTAGACTAAACTTGTCGTTCTATCTCCTTTTTCTGAAAACAAATCCCTCTACTCTCAAAAACAGATTCTCTGTTTGTTCACACCTGCAAGTCTTCTGACACTAACTTCTCTTCTATCCGAGTGACCTTCATGCACTCTAACTCCCTTCCACTGGTTCGTCTGAACCAATCGGAGAAGAACAAGTCACTGATCTCAGATCCCTTCTAAAAGTTCTAAGCTTTTGCTGGAATTGGCAGTTCCTGTGAGAAGTTGAGATGTGAACTTTCTTTTCGAAACCGTGGACGTCCGACCATGAGTCAAGGGTCCGCGTCCTCAGCAAGGTTTAAACAGCACGTCAGCTGTGAACCATTCGAGTGTCACAGCTCCAAGCTGTGAACTCTTTCTGGAAGTTGTATTCTTGAAAACCAAACCGGAGCTGATGTCATTACTCTGTGAGGCAGAAGCGGGCCTCACGAGACCGTGGCAAGATGGACGTGTGTCGCCTGTAAAACGCCGCAGGACGTGCGCGTATGGCTTGACTAATTTACCGGAGTCGAGACAAGAAAAATCTTCACAAAGGTAAAATGTCGTTGTTCATCACGGTACGGAAGTCCAGCTGAACCCGACCAGAGGATGTGCTTTTTCTGGTTAAACTCATCTCAAGACATTACCTCTCCATCCTTAAACTTCCCTTTCCTTCATTCTCATCTTAACTTTATTTCCAAAAGTAACAAGTTTAACGTGCCATCAGAATAAGTAAATATGCCAACTTTTACTTGTCTGTTTTAAATTTGAATCTGCCTACAGTTAATTACAGGAAACCTGATCGATCCAATCTGTAAATATGTTGTGATGTAATTTATTGATTTGTTATTAAATGATTCAGTTCTGCTGTTTCAACATAAATAACGTTTTCTGTCAATTTACATCTCATCACTGAGTCACAGAATAATTATTAATGATCTGAAAAAGATGAGAACCCGTGAATTATGATGATAATTTGTGTCAGTCAAACCCTGCTCAAATTTACATCTAAGTATAGGTAAGATCAGTAAATGACCTCTTTGCCTATCTTATTACAACCATGATAGACAAGCATCCAACATCTGCAGGGTGCTTGTAGGGGGCGTTCATGTAGATAATGTCACCGTAATCAATGGAGGGAAGGAACGTCATAGATACAAGGTGTTTCCTAGCATTCAGTGTTAGACATTATCTGTTTCTGAAAAAGAAACCCAATTTAACTTTCAGTTTCTTTACTAGGTTTTCCATGTGGAGCTTAAAAGAGAGATGTGAATCGACCAATATACCCAAATATTTATATGAATCAACAAACTCAA
>JBBPBX010016715.1:36036-47760 GCA_038048925.1 Garcialebias charrua | reverse complement strand
GCTTCGTAAATAAATCCATTCCACTTGATTAATAGGAGAATAATCATACCATTAAAAGTCCAGGGTTTTCCACAGCATGCCATGCAAGCATAGATGATGAAGTGAATCATCAGTGCAGACTTCTCAAAACTGGAGGAGGTAACATCAGTCCCATTAACATCTCACAGTGTCCAACTTTTACTAAAACCTTTTTTTTATCCCCTGGGTCATGTTAAATTCTCGTTCAAATAAACAATGAAAAATTAGGACGAAGCTACTTTAATTAACAGTAGTATTGTTAAAACTCGGGGAACCTAGATTGGTAAGAGACCAGGAAACAAGGCAAGACTCAAGAATGTAAAAATACAGTGTTTATTAGGTACAGTGCAGGATATTAAACAGTTGATCATCTGGAGCCCTGAGGAGGAAGGTGAGGGTCAGGTGGCTCTGGTTGAGGAATTTGGAAAGTGGATATTGATCCAGTGGGTTTTATGTTACAGGTTTGATGGTGGCTGGAAGGCTCAGGGCCTGATCCGAAGCGGGTTCCAGAGATGGAAGGCAAAAAGGCGAGTGGCTGGAAGGTAAGGCCCAAGGAACCAGGAGTGGAACCGAAGGGGAACCAAGGCCCGACAGGATCCGAGGAGTGGAAGAACCAAAGGGTAACCAAGGCATAACAGGATCCAAGGAGGCAGGTAAGCTGTAAGCACAAGAACAGGTTTGAGTATCTTTAGGAAGAGATACAAACACAGGCCAGAGACATAAGTCAAAGTCAAAGTCAAAGTCAACTTTATTGTCAGATCTGCAATATGTACAGTACAGGACATACACAGGACCGAAATTGCGTTTCTCTCAGTCCCTCGGTGCAACAGTAAACATCTAAACATTGAAACACTGAAACATATAATAATAGACATAAGCATAAAATAGTAAAACTAACACTGTCCTGAGTTTTTTGCATAGTGGTATAAGAGTATGAAAATTTACACCAACTCTAAAACTAAAACATTAAACATTTAATGAACATAATATTGTCCTGAGTTTTTGCATACTAGTATAAAAAAGAGTATAAAAAGTATAACTAAAATAAACTAAAGGTTTCTAGCATTGACATTTGCAAAGTGGCAAAGCAGCGTATGAGTCAATGTACACAGTATATGTATGAGGTAGTAGTTGATGTTGTTATAGAGGCAAAAAGTGGCATATGCAGTAAGGCACATTGGGCATCCCTAAATAAGACCTAAATAAGACCATTCAGAGCACACTGTATATGTACCAGCAGTGGTGTAGATATTACCATGAATGGCTAATGCTCCAGTGACGAGTAGTATTACTGCAACCTTAAGTAGTGTAGGACCTCATCAGGTAGATGGCCATAAGCTGGTGATAATTAGTGGGCATCTTGGAGAGGGCAGCTGCAGTAGGTGGTACTCTCACAAGTACAGATTGTATTCTTATGCCCCTTTTCCACTTACCGGCCCAGAGCGGCTCAGTCTGGTCCGGTCTGTTCCAGTTAGGATCGGCTCACATGTAGGTTTTGTTTCCATTCACTACTGCAGCCCTTCTGTGGGCGGGGTGTAGAATCTCACTCGTCCTACCACGTGGTGGCGGTAGTGTTACCTCAAGCTATTTACTAGCCACCACTAAACATTAGAAGAAGAACACCCTGCAGGACCTTGTCTCACCACCTGTTGGCGGTAATGTCCCTTGAGCTATTTAATGCTCTGATCTTACTTTTATTGCCTTTTCAGCTTGTTTTAAACCCCTGTGTTTTCCATTTTCTTTCTTTATAATAAAGATTATTCTCATATATGTACAAGGTTCCTGTTAAGATTGCTTAACACATTGATTGCACTGCCCTGTAATCAGTTAAACTATTTTTACAGTAAGGTACAGATTAGGAATTAATTAGGTTTCAATTGGCCCTGTAATATTAAATGTTTGTATTTCATTAAATTTAAACTGTAATATTTTGTCAGGGATAATTCAAAGTCAAATGCAAATGGATAATTTGGTTTAAACTGTCCCATAAACATTAAAAGCATGTTTCTTTAAACGTAAAAACAAAGTATTAATAATTAAATGTTTGTTGATCAGGAAACTTGTTTGGGCATCCAAGAACAGCTTCATCGGGGTTGATGGCGACGTCTGTGCATCCTTGGAAAAGCTGCTGCACCCACAACCCGACATCAGGATGGATGGATGGATGGATGGATGGGTTCATGTTGACATCTGTGCATCCTTGGAAAAGCTGCTGCACCCACAACCCGACATCAGGAAGGATGGATGGATGGATGGCTGTTCAAATCTAATAATCTTTTTCTTATGATTCTTTAAAGGTCAAATGCAAATGGAAAATATTCTTAACTTCCAGTATGTTTTTAAACAAACACTATACTGTACACACTTAACATTGTAAAATATGTTTAGGAAATTATTGTTCAATGACACCACTTAAGAAATAAAATGTTTATTATGAAAACTAAGAAGTGAAAAAAGCACAAAAATAAATACTGCATCCACCTAAATGATTTTTTTCCTGTTGTCTCATGGGCTTCCTCCAGAAGACACAAGTTGATAAATTCTGGTGTTGACTTCTTCGTCTTAACTGTAAAAAAAAGAAAAACATGGTTACCGGTAATTCAGTCTAGAAACTGTTTTATATGTAGATATATTTTATAAGATATATGTAAGATATATATACATATATCAAATATCTCAGAAACCACAAAGCAGATATTTTTCAAACCAACACAGTAGCTGTGTTTCCATCCATTTTCATTTCGATTTTTGAGCTTTTTTTTTGAAATCTCGCAAATATGTAAATACAAATTAATGCGAAGCAGAAGTGTTTCCATCTGCTGGCTTGAAGCGCATCTACCAAGCCACGCACAGCGTCATTACGTCAGACGTCAGCGTCATTACGTCAGACGTCAGCACTGCGCATGTCTACAGTAAACAGGAAGTAGCAGTTGAAAACAGAACCTGGCCACACATCTCGTCAAAATGGAGAGAATATTTCAGGTACGTGTTGCTATCGGTCGAGTTGTATTTATTCTGTCATACAAACTAGTTTTAGCGATGTTACATGTTGTCCGGAGCGGAAACAGCTGATCAGTCACGTGACGTGAATGTTCGCTTCGGCAGCACGAGTCGGCAAATGTGTTTCCATCTGTCGCTGTGCGCATCTGCTCATTTCCGAACATCCCAAAAACCACCTCAAGCGAGCGTATAAACTTTTTGGCGAACTTGAGAAAGTAAATACGGATTTTGCCGTTTCCATTAAGCTTTTCTGCTGCGATACTTCAAAATGCGCACCTAGAAACCTTGATGGAAACACGGCTAGTGTAATCACAACATGTTTATGTGCATACTGTAAGCTGTTGGAGTTATTTGAATTAAAATTCGATTTTTTTATAGACATAAGTGTGTCGACCTAGCTTTTTTTTTCTACTAGTATTTAACACATCTTATATCTCAGAAACCACAAAGCAGATATTTTTCAAACTAACAAAATGTAATCACAACATGTTCATGTACATACTGTAAGCTGTTGGAGTTATTTGAATTAAAATTCGATTTTTTAATAATTTATTTTCGAAGCACATGTGACAGGTTTGGAATTAGTCAAAACAAATCAATTTAAATCCAGCAGATTTGACCACAACGTGACATTATTAAGGACTTGTTAACCTGAGGAACCCTCGTGGTATAAAGCCAGCTATGAAATATATTTTTTAAGCTTTTATTTAGCTACATTTAAAAGAAAGAACGCCGATCGACCCCACCCGCGCGTGCATGTGATGTGCACGTGTCGACCTACTTTGTTAAATCCAGCTGATTTGACCACAACGTGAAATTATTAAGGAACTGTTAAGCTCAAGCACCCTCTTGATATAACGTCAGCTATGAAATATATTTTTTAAAGCGTTTATTTAGCTACATTATAGAAATAAAGACGGCTCACGTGCGCGCGCGGGGGCGCGCGTGCACATGGCGAAACTACTTTTTTAAATCCTGCCGTTTTGACAACAACGTGAAATTATTAAGGAATAGTTCGGCTTAAGACACATGTTTGCTATAATTTTAAATACAAATAATTGTTTTTACCGTGTTAATCTTGTAAAGTCCTTCGGTGTTTGCTCCCTCGCGGCAGCCACTTCCTCAAACTCAGTCCAGCCTCCTACCCACGGTTCGGGGCCAGCCGGCCTGGACCCTGCTCTGAGATGAGTCCGGAATCTTGGCGCGGCGCCGCACATCTGTTAGGTGGAAATGCTGTCCAACGCGCGTTTGGCACGCAAATATGACGTCACATCCGACCCGGGCCACCAAGTGGAAAAGGGGCATTAGATGGTGATTAATTGTTTGCGATATCTGATCTCTCGCCAGACACTCATTCATTCATTCAACCTTTATTTATACAGGCTAGCCTCGTTGAGCCACGGGGACTCATTCACAAGAGGGACCTGTTTCACTCACACCCAGGGTCAATTTAGAGTTACCAATCAGCCTAACATGCATGTTTTTGGACTGTGGGAGGAAACCGGAGCACCCGGAGAAAACCCACGCATGCACGGAGTTGGAGAGAACATGCAAACTCTACCCAGAAGGGCCCCCGGACCGGGATTTGAACCGGGGACCTGCTTGTTGAGAGGCAGCAGCTCTACCAGTTGTGCCACCGTGCTGCCAATGACACAATGGTTATTAGAAAATTCTTTACAAAGAAACAACGGTCAGGCTACTTCTTGTTGTGCCGTGCTCTTCAGCAGAGGCTGAAAGAAGTTTTAGTGCTTCAAGAAGGCCTAACACATGGCTTAATAATAATAATAATAAAATAATGAACTTTATTTGTATAGCACCTTCCTACAATGACTTGCATTGGCCAAGGTGCTTAACAGGATAGAAAAGATAAAAACTGGTACAATAAATCGGTGAAAATAAAAACACAGCAGCAATAAAAGGAGGCAGTGGAAATAAAAATACTAAATACTAAAATACCGAAAGTAATCAAAGTTACAGACTGAAAGCTTTTTTGAACAAGTGGGTCTTCAGTCTGGATTTAAACAGAGTCAGATCAGAGGTGGCACGCAGCTCAAGGGGGAGACTGTTCCAGGCTTTTGGGCCGGCAACAGAAAATGACCGGTCTCCCCATTGTTTGTACCTTGAGCGAGGCACCTCCAGCAGGTGTTGACTGGCAGATCGTAAAGCTCTGCCGGGCTGATGGGCTTTCAAAAGTTCTGAGATGTAGAGAGGTGCAAGTCCATTCAGAGCTTTGAAAACAAACAGGAGCAGCTTGAACTGTATCCTGAACTGAACCGGGAGCCAGTGTAAAGAGGACAGGACAGGAGTGATGTGTTCATATTTTCGTGTGTTGGTCAAATACAACACTCGTGTGTTGGTAAATACAACACTCACAAAAATACACAGTTAAAAGAAAATGTCAAGCTATAAAAAACAGGTACTATAAAACAAGCTAGCAATTAAATTTAAAGGTCATTGAATTGGCCTCAATAAATTTTAGTTTGGATGTAAATGCACTGAATTAGATGAATTCAGTCAATCTCAGAGTTTCTTGTAGCAAGTTCCAAGAAGAGGGAGCAGCAAGAATGAAAGCCCTCTTACCCAATTTAGTCCGAGCAAAAGGGACAGAAAGAAACAGCAAATCGTGTGGGCAAAAAGTACGAGTCAACATTTCTCAGTGCAATTGCAGTACAAATATAGGCCGGCAGGAGTCCAAGCAGTGCCTTATTAATAAAAGTTAAGCAGTGGGAATTCTTTCGGGCAGCCAGACCAGGAAAAATATCTCCAACTGTGTACGATGTAGCGAGGCTCAACGTAGTCCACAAATCTTTTGGAATCCGACATCCTCACCAACGAAAAATAAAGCTTCCACATGCCGACATTTTGAAATTTTCCTCTCCACCGTGAGATTGGGTGACGTCATTGCGTTGCGCTGCCGCTGCAACATCATCACACTGTGCTGCAACTGCAGGCAAAAGCAGCACCTTTCATAACAGTGCGTTATTTTAATGGAATGGTTGATGTCCGACATTGAAATTTAACGTTAGTATTGGCCGATACCGATACCGTGCCGATAATATTGTGCATCGCTACAAGTAACACAAGTTTTCTGGAAAGCAACATTTATTAAATCAGTGAAGGGGAAGGAAGAGTGGAAATAATAACAATGGTGTCACTATTACTTGGCATGGTGGAATTGTATTGTGTTGTGTGAAGGCTTTTTGTTATGAGTAGGTCTATCACTAAATCAGATAAAGTAAAATCCCCCCCCCCCCCCAAATTCACTGTTGGTGGTTATTAAAATATCAACTGTTCATTGGGTAATGTTAATATTCTTATTTTTAAACATGCAGTTCAATATCACTGTTGCGTAGCACAATGGCATGTTGTGTTACAAGTAAAACTAAATAAAAAATAAACTAAATTAAAGGGAAGTGCACCCTTAAAGTCATTGTTGGTGATAAATTATGTCACATTAATTTCATTATCTTAGCCATAGGAGTGAGTTTAAAACATGATGATGCCTATATGAACTAGTTGAACAAGGAATCTGTTTCTAAAATTATTGTTCAAGGTTAAGGTTTAAGGTTCAAGGTTCTTTATTGTCATTCGCATCACATGTGGTAGATGAGGTGGAACAAATTGTGTACTCAAGGTCCCCGTTACAATTCAGTTATTGAATCAAGTGTTTCAATAGGTAAAAGTAGATATTTAACAACTCGTTAAAATACACCAGAATGCAGGAAATGGCATCTATTTTGTTAAAAGTTTTCTGCGGGAGGACACCCAGACCCCTCTCTCACCACTAGTGTGTCGTCATCCACCCCCCCACCCCACCCCCAAATTACAAATGCATCTGACACCCCTGCCAAATGCTGAGGAACAATATACAGCTTTAATCTTGGATGGGAATTCAACACCACTTTATTTTTCATCTGACTGAGTTTTATGAAATCCTCATTCCTCGCCCAATAAAACTGTCAAATTTCATCCATTGTTCAGGGTCGACACTTTCATACAACAGTTCAGTGATAACAACACAAAGACCAGTCAGTCTTTAGGCTAACTGTTCAGAAATCCCAGATCAGACCAGTCCCACATATGCAAATGAGAGCGCTCAGCAACATGCTTATCATCTGCTGCCTTTCATAACAGACTTTTAGATCTTATGATGAAAAATAACAGAGTTACAGCTTAATTTAATTTAACTGGACTAATTCCATTGAGATCACAGATAATGTTTTCAAGGGAGGCCTGGATCTGAGGGCAGTCTAACACGAATGTTTTTGTATGGTAGAAGGAAACTGATGAACCTGTAGAAAATCCAGGCAAACACAAGAGCATGTAAACTCCACACAGAAAGACCCCAGGCCCAACCAATGGTTCAAGGTTCTTTTTTTGTCATTCACACCCCATGTGGTACATGTGGTGGAACGAAACTGTGTACTCAGGATCCCAGTTACCTCCAACTAAAGTATTAAAATGTGTGTAAAAGAAAAACAGTAATAAGATCTAAACCAGTGTTTTTCAACCTTTTTTGAGCCAAGGCACAGTGTTTTCATTGAAAAAAAATCCCGAGGCACACCACCAACCAAAATTGTAAACATAGATAAACTGTATCCGCCTATATTAAATATATAGTCATTATTTTCAAAGTGTCTTGAATAGGAATGAAATAAACACAAAAATGTATGTTTATCATATTTTATATTTCTTATTTCAAATTGCACTTGACATGTCTTCAAAAATACACCCGAACAGTACCACAACAATGTGGGGCCCTCACTGTCTGGGGTTGGGCGCTTGGGCGTCGGCTCGGACTGGTGGCTGCCTGGTGGGGCTCGGGTCTTCTGGTCCTGTCGGGTCTGGGCCTGAGGGGTGGGCGTCCCCGGGCCTCGGTGTCCGGCCCTGGGGCTACGTCGGTGCAGCGGGCTCCGGCGGGGGCCTGTGAATTTGTCGCTGTTGACCCCGGGGGGTCATTGTGTGTAGTCACTGGTGGGGCTTCTCCTGTTCTCCCCTTTGGTCGGATCTGGGGAGTTGGTGAGTGGCTCGTCCTGTTCGGGTGGCCCTGGGGACTCTGGGCTTGGGGTCCTTCTTGGGGTCTTGGGCTCTGGTTTCCCCTTTGCCTGCCTCGGGCCTTGGGGGGGCGGATCTCTGATGCCTCACGGTTGCTATTGAATGTTCTATTGGAGGAAACTTTTTCACTTATGCATGCTCACAACCACACGCAAATGGATGCAGGGATGTATATGTAGATATATGCAGATATGTAGATGGGTATATGAATGAATATGAATGTATATGTATGTATACTGTATATATATTTGTAGTTATGGTATGTATATTTATGGAAATATACTGCAAGGTCATAAATGTTATTAGTCTTTATGCATGTGTTGCTGTGTTCTGTCATGTACTTTGCAGGATTGCAGACGGAGGTTGGGTGTGTTTGCCTTGTGCTTTTTTGTGGATAATTGTTGTGTTTTTTGTCTTACTTTCTGTCTTTCCTTTCCTTTCTCTCTATTAAAAAAAGTGTGTAAAAGAAAAACAGTAATAAGATCTAAACCACTAAGCTACATCATAAGTACAACATAAGTGTAATACACAAACACACTAAGCTACATCATATATAGTTTTTGAGCAAGTCCTTTTTGACCTTTTTCTTAAATGTATACATTGATTTTGCATTTTTAACATCACTCTCCAGAGCATTCCACAATCGAACTCCCTGAATTGAGGTAGACCGTCCCTTTAAGCTGGTTCTGAATTGTGGTTTGATGAATATCTCTGTCCCTTTGAGATTGTAATAACTTTGTCTTTTTATAAAATTTCTTTGGATATTTAAAGGTAATGTGTTATTATGAGCCCTATACATAACTGATAAAATACTATATTCTACCAATTCCTGGAATTTCAATAAGTTTAGCTGAAGAAACAAGGTGTTTGATGGGTGACTGAAATGTTTTCTGGTGATTACTCTTACAGCTCTCTTTTGTAAAATAAAAACAGGCTTTGTAATTGTTTTGCACGCTTTTCCCCAAACCTCAATACAATAGATTAAATGTGGAACAATGATTGTGTTATACAACATATACAGAGCTTTATCAATTAAAAAATCCCTGACTTTATACAGTACTGCAATTGATCTAGCTATTTTTGTTTTAATGGAATTTACATGATGTTTCCATGTCAGTTTGTCATCAATGATAACACCCAGAAACTTCACTTCACTCACTTTACAGATCACAACATCTTCAATTTCAAATGGATCGTCAACAATTCTCTTTTTGTTACTGAATATCATGTAATTAGTTTTATCTAAATTCAAAGATAATTTGTTTAATTTAAACCAAGTTTGTATTTTTATAAATTCTGTTTTCATCATATCCAAAATCTGTTTTATGTCTTTACCCGAACAGAAAAATGTGGTGTCATCGGCAAAAAGAACACATTTAAGAAGTCCTGACACATTTACCAAGTCATTCACATATAAAATAAATAACTTTGGTCCAAGCACAGAGCCCTGAGGAACTCCACAAGTGATATCACGGAGGTCAGATCTAACATCATTTATTTGCACAAACTGTATCTTTCAAATAGCTAGATACCCACTGTAATGCTGGTCCTCTAATACCATATTTATTTAGTTTTTCAAGGAGAATGGTGTGGCCAATGGTATCAAATGCTTTTTTTAGATCACCAAAAACACTAACACAGTACTGTTTATGATCGACAGCATTAGTTATTTGTTCCATTAAATCCATGAGAGCCATTACAGTTAGAAAAATGTAGTAGAGTTATTCATTTTGTGATGTAGTTTGTGTATTACAGTTGGAAAAATTAAGTAGAGTTATTCATTTTGTGATGTAGTTTGAAGGTTATCATTGGTTGAACAAACGGTGAAATAAGGGGCAGATATAATAAGATTTCATCTTCTTTCTGCTCCTTTCATTTTATCCTATTTGTATTCTTGTATCTGATGAAACTGTTTTGTATTGTTCTTTTAAAATTAATGAATAAACATCAAATCAAATCAAAATCAAATCAAACCAGTGTTTTTCAACCTTTTTTGAGCCAAGGCACAGTGTTTTCATTGAAAAAAAAATCCCGAGGCACACCACCAACCAAAATTGTAAACATAGATAAACTGTATCTGCCTATATTAAATATATAGTCATTATTTTCAAAGTGTCTTGAATAGGAATGAAATAAACACAAAAATGTATTTTTATCAAATTTTATATATCTTATTTCAAATTCAACCTCTGCTGGACTGCCTGGCTGACATCAGAGACTGGATGGCTTTAAATTTCTTGAGTTTTAACAAGAAGAAGTCTGAAGTAATGTTGTTTCCTCCTAATGACACAATCACCAACCACTGCATTGACCTGTCCGTTCTGGCACCGGAAACAATCTGGTAGTGATACTTGATCCTTCTCTGAAACTCAACAGTCATGTAAACATGATTGTTGAATCCTGTTTTATCAGCTGAGCTGAAGCATCTGAGCTGAGGCAGCTGTCTAGGCTGAAGCCCATAATCTCCAAAATTAACCTGGAGACAGTAATACACGCATTCATTACATCCAGACTCGACTATTGCAACTCGCTCTTTTTTGGTATCAGTCAGACCTCCATTGCTAGACTTCAACTGGTCCAATTTTTAACCAGCACAAGCAAAAGAGAGCACATTAGACCTGTTTTGGCCTCCCTGCACTGGCTTCCGGTTTACCTTCAAATCTAGTTCAGAATGCTTTTGTATGACTATAAATCACTGAACAGCTCTGCCCCCTCCTATCTCACTGATCTGCTGCAGCCGTATGTCCCACCGCGTTCTCTGAGGTCAGCGGACCAGTTGCTCCTCAAAGTTCCAGGAACCCATCTCAAGCGCAGAGGTGACAGGGCCTTCTCTGTCGGAGGTCCCCTCCCTCACAGTTTTTAAATCTCCCTTAAAACCCACTACTATTCCCTGGCTTTCGGCACTGTGTGATCTGTGCTGAGGCTGTGTGTATTGTATCAAAAATACTTCTTCAGTCTGAGGAGCTGTGACAAACTCAGTCATCGTTCCTCCTTGATAGAGAGGAACGATGGTTTGAGAGAGGAGTAAAGGAGGCCATCTTTGTGAAAAGAAACCGTCCATCAGGGGTGGAGGCCTCTGTGTTCAACTGTCCCCCTTTTACTGAATGAAAATGGGCTTCCTTGACATTTTTCTATACTGTAATGAAACTGTTAATTTGTACTGTACATTTGTACCTGGATTATTGAGCATGGACTTTGGTGTTTTGAACAGGAATGTCGACAAGGGAGATGGCAGGCACCGGAGGAGAGGGCATGCACCAGAGGCCATCTTCACACCAACATAACTGTTTTTTCCACTTTGGAGTAAGCTGTTGGGGGAAAGTCTGTTTTGTTTGGTGTTTCCTCAGACTGATGAAGCCTTCTGGATTAAGGACGAAACGTCTCAGCAGAAAAAAAACCCCGTCCAGATGACCTGACTGAACATTGTTGGATTTTATACTTGGATTATTGAGCATGGACTTTGGTGTTCATTTGTATTTAGACTTTTATTCAGAACTCTCACCAAGTCATCCAAAAGGCGTTTAAAACCTGTCATGACATATTTTTTAAAGTGCCCGTTATCGCACAAAGCAACTTCATTTTTATGAGATTTGTCAAATAAGAAACACAAGAAAATACCTGTTGCCTAGCTGTTTGTTTATCTGTTTGTGA
>JBBPBX010016715.1:23033-35965 GCA_038048925.1 Garcialebias charrua | reverse complement strand
TTGCCAGACAGATGCGTCACTGCAACTAACCCAAGAGAAACAGTGAAGTTGATGTAGATTTTTTTTATTAAATCTGTTTTTGGTATCTCCGTGTAGACAAGACAAACAGAACTTGTGAGAACTTGTGAGAAGTAATGACACAGCAGACTACCGGTACTTCCTTTGTTTCCCCAACACCAGAGCAACAATGGAGTTGCTATATCACTTTTTAAAGTGTTGTTTGTTTTTCAAGTGGGTCTTGGCATTTTCTGATTTCATCACCATTAAACTTTAAACATGCTGAAATATTGATTGAGATCAAACAATAAATATGGTGAATCAAAATTCAAGATGTTCATTTGTTTTTGGAGAAGTTTCAGCCGTGCTCACAATGTTCTTCTTCGTATATTGATCGTTGATGTTGACATTATTTCCCCCCTACTGGCATGTCATGGGTATTACAGCACTGCTTCTTATCTGGATAAAGATACTTTTAAAATAAAAATAAATGAATATCAGTTTAAAAACATTATTGTCCACGGTCTTGGGAAATATTTTGGTGAAATTGTTCTGTAGGACTTCAACACTTCATAAAAAAGAAACTGAGGCAGGATGGCTGACATTAGTCTTTTGGGATGATCAAATAGCTGCTGTCACCTTTGTCAGTGGAGAATGAATCATTTTGTTCAGACTGTGGACAACACCAATGACAAAATTAAGTTCAGGTCTCTCCCATTCAGCTTTGATACTAGTTCTTCTGGAACCAGCTCATTGTACCGCCTCGGCATTTTATGCTGGGCTGAATGGTGTGTGGGCTCGGCTGTCTTTAGACAGTAACGTGTCACAGTGCTATCCCTAACATGTTCAGCAAAAGGCTGTGAGCATCAAAGGCACTGGAGATGAAGGCCTTTCACACACTCACCAACACTCAAACTTTCACACAGCCATTGGCGCCCTCAAATAAAACCCTCTTAAGGATCTGCAAACTTGTTTTAAGATGATCACATAGGCTTTTCTGCCCACATACACAAGCAGAGAGCTACATTAGAGCCTAAAGTAGCTTAGAAAACAGCTGCTGGTTATAGAACAACACAGTGGAAGAGGAAGCAGGCAGACCTTGTTCAGTGAATTACATTTGAAAAGGTATTAAAGGTGGAGGAGAGATGGCATCCTAAAAGATTAAACTCAAATATGAATATAGCCTGAATCATATCTGTCATCATTTAAAGGGTTATTTTGGCCTTTTTGAGTCAGGTTTTGTTGAAAATTAAATATAGCTTTCTAACTATTCAGTTTGGAGAAATAAAAAGCATAGACAGAAAAAAAGCATATGACAGGTTGCCGAGGGAGGAGGTGTGGTTATTCCATGAGGAAAGCTGGAGTGACAGAGGGTTAAACTGGTACAGGACATGTATGAGGACAGCAGGACAGTGGTGAGATGTGCTGTAGGAGTGACAGATAGCTTCAAGGTGGAGGTGGGAGTGCATCAAGGATCAGCTCTGAGCCCCTTCTTTTTTGCTCTGGTGATAGACTGACCCGTGGACTATGATGTTTGCAGATGACATCGTGATATGTGGTGAGAACAGGGAACAGGTGGAAGAGAACTTGGAGAGGTGGAAGTATACACTTGAAAGAAGAGGTATTAAAGTCAGCCAGAGTAAGACAGAGTACATGGTAAATGGACTTACTTATACTGTACTGTATAATGCCTTTCTATCTTATTGATACAGGGAGTCCTGAACTTACGAACGAGTTCCGGACCTAAGGACCGTTCGTATGTCGAAAATGACGTACCGTAAACACCGGTGTATAATACGCACTTTTATTGCTCATTTGAATGTCCTGCGTATTATACACCGAAGCGTATTATCTACAGATTTTTTCCCATATTTTTAGACCCATTTTTGGCTCTGATTCGCTGTTTTTCATTTTGGCCTAAAAATGGTGCAGTACCAGTTTCGGCCGCTATGGGCGCTAATGCACCCTGTAGTCTGTTTACCTGCAGACTGTACCTGGAGGCGTATCCTGGTGCCATCTAGTGGCCATAAAAAAGACTGTCACGGCAGCGCGTATTATACACCGAAGCGTATTATCTACCGATTTTTCTGATTTTTTTCCAAATATTGGCCAAAGCGTTTTATACAACGGAGCGTATTATACACCGGTGTTTACGGTAAGTCGGATCACATAACAAAAAAATAAAAAAATAAAAATAAATGTTTGTATTTTTTTTTAAATAAATGAATACATGTACAGTACTGTACAGTCACCAAGCACTTAGCCTGTCCCAACACAAGAAAGTTCATGCTCAGTAATCCAGGTATCAAATCCGATAAATCTCAATCAGGTCATCTGGACAGTTTCTTTTTTAGTAGAAACGTTTCACCCTCACTCCAGAGGGCTTCATCAGTCAGAGTAGTTACAGCACGCTGTTTCCCCACCAAGTAAACAACTTAAGTGGACCAACCAGTTTGCTGGAGCCAAGATGGTTTCTGGAGGCCGTCCTGTCCCTCATCGACTCCTCCCAGGCAGGCAGCCACAGCCACAGTCTTGAACCACTTTGGCTCAAAGCTCTTTACACTACAATATGTGCCTTTATTTAGCCATTCATACAGCACTCTACTATATTTGTACAAAGAATAATCAGACCTTTATCACATTCATACACCAATGGGACACACATCAAAATCAATGAGGGGTTCAGTGTCGTGCTCAGGGACACTTCAGCATGTGACTGCTGGTGGAATTGAACCCACAACTCTCACATTGAAGGACGACTGCTCTAACCACTCAGCCACAGCCACTCCAAATCTCTTTCACATGTGTGTGAATGAGATGAGGGCAAGTGGAACTATGAGGCTACAAGGAGCAGAGGTCACAAAGGTGCAGGACTTCAAGTACTTGGGGTCCACTGTCCAGGAAAATGGGGAATGTGGTAAAGAGGTGAAAAAGAGAGTCCAGGCAGGATGGAGTGGATGGAGAAAAGTTTCAGGAGTGATTTGTGACAAAAAGGTGTCAGCAAAGGTCAAAGGAAAAGTTTACAAGACAGTGGTGAGACCAGCTATGTTGTATGGTCTGGAGACAGAGACATGGACAAAAAGACAAGAGAAAGCATGGAAGTAGCAGAAATGAAGATGCTGAGGTTCTCCTTAGGAGTGACAAGGATGGATAAGATCAGGAATGAGATCATCAGAGGTACAGAAAAGTTGAACAACTGGAAGATAAAGTTAGAGAGACTAGACTGAGATGGTTTGGACATGTCCAGAGGAGGAACAGTGGGTATATTGGTAGAAGGATGTTAGAAATGCAGCTGCCAGGAAAAAGACAAAGAGGAGATATATGGATGCAGGTAGAGAGGACATGAAGGTAGTTGGAGTGAGGACAGAGTGAGATGGAGGAGGATGACTCACTGTGGAGACACCTGATGAGGGAAAAGCTGAAAGAAGAAGAAGAAGAAGAAGAAGAAGAAGAAGAAGAAGAAGAAGAAGAAGAGAAGAAGAAGAAGAAGAAGAAGAAGAAGAAGAAGAAGAAGAAGAAGAAGAAGAAGAAGAAGAAGAAGAAGAAGAAGAAGAAGAAGAAGAAGAAGAGTTATTGGATGACGTGATGAATGTTTGATGGTGACAGGATCTGAAATAAAGTGAAGTGGACTTATAAATCTGGTCAAAGCAGCAAAAATTAAACAGGGCCTTAAACTCTTCTAGCTGAGGTTGTTCAAATAGCCATTTAGTATATACCTATTAAGATATTAACTATTCAACACTCTTATACAGAACCTCTCTTCACAACTTCTTTAACGATGATTCTGAATGCTGTTTTGAATAAATATGAGCTTCAGCATGTGGCCTAATTCAGGCAATACTCATTTATTTTATGAAATTAAAATTGAATTTCATGAAAAAATAAAAACTTGTTTTACGCTTATCTCCTGAATTATCTTCATTCCTCTCCCCACACAGTGTTCCATTTAGCAACAAAACTCTCATTACACAATGTGCTCGCTGCAGAGATGGACATTTTAAATATGTTTTCTGTCTGTTTTGAGTCTCAAACTAAAGATTATCAGATAAAAAGGGCTCAGACACAAACTCACAGTGATTTTTAATTAGTTTTTTAAATACCTCGGAACAATGAACGCATGGATCGCTCTGAGACAACACACTGTAAGCCTTTTGCACTTTGCTGTTGATATACAGTATCTTTGTAACCTAGTTTCTTGTTACCATGGTTACCCTGTGCTCCATGGATGGATATCTCTCTAGCAGTGAGGCAGACAGCGAGGGGCAATGACTGCATGCACCAGCGCTCAATTTAATTGTCTGATTTAGTTTAATTGAAATGTGTTTTTAATTGGTTTGTTTTGGTCCACTTAAAAACTCACACACTGACAATTTATTATGTGAACGGATAAACAATCCAAAAGTACATGAGAGTGAAACAAAAGATTTGTTATTCAATAAATGGTGATTTTTATTACCGTAATGTGTTTCTGTGCCAGATTTGGCCTCACTGGCAACATTTAGGACAGGGGTCTGCACTCTACGGCTCTGGGGCCACATGCGGCTCTTTGGTCACTCTGCAGCGTCTCTTTCAAGCTTTGACCAAAACTAAAATAAAACTAAATTTTATTGGTTATACAACCAATATATTATTTATTGGATATTTCAACCTTGCTCTCAACGGAGGCAGTCGCAACCCTTCCCTCTCCTGTCCTTCCCCCCCCTGCTGCTGGCAGCTCCACAGCAAAGCGCCTCGAACGCAAATTAAGATGGATTGGAGGTTTGGGCATTCGATTCTACAAAGAAGATTTCCACAGAAGAAGGCACAAGGGGAGCCTTTTCAACCTCACAGAGTGACGGAGGATACGCCATGGATTCCACCATGGATTCCGTGGATGTCTGGGTGTGCTCTGATGAGGTGATGAATCTTGGAATCTTGGATTTATGATGGCAGCGCTTTCCTTTTTGGCATTTGTGGAGCACTGGTCTATCGCAAAAAGAGGGAGACTTCAGCAGGACTTAATGCCTGGAGCACCCGACGTCTGGTCTGCGCTGTGACCTCGAGAAATCAGCTGTGTGCGAGCTTATTCGGGGGGTGAAGCGGATCAACCTTGGTTTTAGGACTCTGTTCGCTGTGGTCAACATCAGAATTCAGCTGTTTGAGAGCTTATCCAGAGGGTGAGCTGGTCACCCTTGGACTTAGGACTCGGGTCGCTGTGGTCAACATCTGAGGTCAGAGTTGGATCAGTGGGAAAAAAAGTCCCGAATTGGATCATATGAACAGAATGGCCCTTACAGACTGAAGGCTGCTGAAATTACAAAGTGTGCCTGATGTAAAAATATTTGTAATTCTTATCTGGCTCCCTTGGAAACAGCCTTGGAAAAGGCTGGATATCTAATTTCTCCTGAGACGTGGCTACTGTGGAAAAAAGCTGTTCTTGTCTTGTCTGCTCCCCCCCCCCGGAGAACTTTTCTATGAGCGTTATCGGAGGCATCCGGAATGTTTCATGGACAGATCCTCCCTGCCTCAGTTTCAACCTGCAACATGTAACTGTCATAAATGTGCTTATGATATGGTTTTTACTGGGTCATGCGGTGTCTTGCAGACAAAATGTGATTCATTTTTTTTTAATATCAACGCTGTAACCCCCATGGTTTCTTTCCCTGTTTTCCCACCTTTGACCTTCATCCTGAGACGGATGGGAGAGGCCGCGCTGAAGAACATGTCATGTGTTTTGATAAGGCAGCAGCTTTTCACACTCAAACCCTCTCCTGGATGACTGTGAATACATAATCACGCTGTATCGATGAAAATTGGTGCAATGTTAATAAATGCTCTTGAATCTTGAATCTTGAACAAACAAACGAGGACTAGTTCAAACTGTTTTCCTGTCATTTCTTTTGCAAATACTGTACAGTATGTGAACACTGGAGTGAGTACAAGGAGTAAAACTTTACCTTGATAGTTTATTTCTTTATATATACTGTCTACATAGTTTATAGATCTGTTTAATAAACTAAAAAAGGGTAACACTTTACAGTAAGGTACACAACATTTGATTAACTACTATGGAACGCCTCAGGAACAAATCAGGAGCTAATAGGTAGTTAACCAGTACTTACTGGGGAACACACAGTCAAACAGTATTAGGGGACTTCTGGTTAGTTACCTTGTAAATGAAGAGGAACTTATCAAGAACTAATGGGTAGTTACCATGTAAACCAAAGAGAAATTAATCAGTAGCTAATGGGTAATAAAGTCAGTAATCACTAGGAAACAGGTTTTTGACAGTTACGAGCTGTGACCTCACTGGTACAGAGTTCATTCAGAACCCACAGGGAAAATTTCTCCTCTGTTTCTGTTGTTACAAACCAGTAGTCCCTAATAAGGCTTGGCTGTGTGTTCACCAGTAAGTAGGTTAACTACCCATTACACCCTGATTTGTTCCTTAGGCGTTTCCTAGTAGTTAAAGACCGTGTAAAGTGAAATTAAATTTGTGTTTTTATTTTGTCACACGGCATAAATATGTGTTATTAATCACCCATATAAATCTGACTGATTAAAAACATTGATTTCCTTATAAAATTAAGTCTCAAAAATCATGAAAAAAATTGATTTTGCCTTGCTCTAGAACGCTGGGGGCGTGTCGCACATGGGCGTGATTTCAGCGCTGTACTGCGCCATGTCCAGCCCCCTTCAGAGCTGAGCTGTGTGGGGAGGCATACGGGGGAAGCAGAGCTCCACCTGCTCTGTTTTTATCTGAGTTCTGGCTTCCAGCAGCTCCTTTTTCCAAGAGTTACGCTGTTTTTAGTGCACTAACAACTCTGGTTATGTTTTTAAAGTTGAGGACACATAACTCCGCTGTTATAATCAGCGCTATTTTAGAAGATGAGCGGACTCGCGGTCCGAACCGGTCACATCGCATGCGGGGTCTGATCGACACACACACACACACGCGCGCGCGCGACTGATCGCCTCTCACTCACTCACACACACACACACACACGCGCGCGCGCGCGACCCGGTCACATGCATGCGGGGTCTGATGATGATCGCCTCTCACTCTCACACACACGCGCGCGCGCGCGCGACCCGGTCACATGCATGCGGGGTCTGATCGCCACACACACACACGCGCGCGCGCGCGACTGATCGCCTCTCACTCACTCACACACACACACACACGCGCGCGCGCGCGACCCGGTCACATGCATGCGGGGTCTGATGATGATCGCCTCTCACTCTCACACACACACACACGCGCGCGCGCGCGACCCGGTCACATGCATGCGGGGTCTGATCGCCACACACACGCGCGCGCGCGCGCGGGGGGGGGGGCGGAGGTGCGCGGAGGTGCAGGTGGCATGTGGTCGCTCCAGCAGCACGCCAGTACTGGAGGGAGACGGTCGGTAGCGAGTGAACGGCTCCACCGAAGAACGCATTTATAACGGCTGGAGCTGCAGGGGGTGGGGCTTGTGACCGCGTGACGAAACGCGGTCACATTTAAACCACGCCTAAAAAATCCTGAAAGAGAAATGTGTTTATACACAGTTTGATCTATAACTCCAAAATTAATTGAGCTACAATTTTGAGACTTTTTACTCATTTACAAGATTACAATTACGACATTTATAATGTTTATTGAAGAAAATGTTGAAATTCACTTTACACGGTCTTTAAGCAAATTTTGTGTACCTTATTGTAGTGTTAGCAAAAAAGGTAAAAAAAACTGAAATTTCCCCCTTCTTTACAAGAATCGAGTCTTTTTCTTTAATAAATGTTTAATAATCATTAGATATTTTTGCTTTATAATGTCGCCCCTACTGGCCACAAAAGCCCCCTCCAGCAAACCTAAAGTGGCTCACGGGCCACCAGTTGATCACCACAGTTGTAGCAGGTTGTTGTGGCTCCGGAAACGTTTAATGTAGTGAACGAAGATGTAAAAATGGCTCTTTTGATCGTAAAAGTTGCAGAGCCCTGATTTAGGAGAAGAAGGGATGAAACATCACAATCAGCAGTGAGCGAGCTTCAGTCTGAACGAGCGAAACGAGATCAGACCGAAACAAGTCAAGCAGCCGGAGACATAGTCATCACAACAATTATATGTGAAGGAGACGTGTCCCCCTCACAATTAAAAAAAATTTGTTTGGATCCCCCCACACATTTACCATGAAATATTAGTTCACCCAGCGCTGTTTCCATTTCTTCCTGAACAAATCCATTCCACTTGATTAATAGCATAATACTCAAACCACTAAAATTCCACTTCAGGTTTTCCTGGTTACCTACAACAACACACCACACTCAGCGGGTTCGGATGTTGTCAGTCCATTGTATGGGCGCTATCAACTATTATCATCCCCATTCGTAGTGGCGAATAGGTCACATTCTACCTACTAGCATGTTCAACATAACATTATCAGCGTTGTTGTCACTGTGAGTAGGCAGCGTGTTTCCGTCAACCCGAAAGTGTAGCGTTTTTGTTTTTTTCAGCTTATGTAACCGTTTTCCTCAACCTAACCTTAAACCTGACCCAGAGGACCAACCCTAAACCTAACCCCCTTACCCTTGTGCCTACCTAACCCAAGACCCTTTACTCTAAACTTAACCACGTGGCTAAAGACGGAGCCTGTTGTCATCGCTTGTAACGGTGACAACGTACCTTTAAACCTACTAGTAGGTACAGTAGGGGCATACTGAGCGCTACGAATGGGGGTGATAATAATTGATAGGGGCCATTTTATGGATGATAACATCCGAAGCGGGTGCCACACTGCATGCTATGTTTCTCCTGGATCACTTGACGGGGCTGGGAGAGGAGGGGGAGACATCTGTGTTGCAGCTTAGAAACATGTTAAGCCCCCAGTATACTCATGCGTACGTCCATCAGCGGAGCTCCGCATACATATATATACAGTATATATGCTGTGTATATATAACTTTTTATTAACAACAAAGAACACCTCTGCAGCTGGGGCTGCCAGCTCTCGCTTTTTTTTTCTGACCTGTCAATCAATCCAGTAGGCGTGTCAGCACATAACCAATCGGCGACCTCCATTTGTCCGGAAGGTAAAACGCTCCTTGTCTGCGGAGCTGCTCTGCAGCTGCTTAGGGTGGATGCTCGAGCATGAAGTCTCAACCCTCTGTGGACAGTGTGTGCAGTTTCTACATGGCTGACAGGACGCAGGAGTATACTGGGGGCTTTAGTGCCGGCAGTTGTTGACTTGGGGGAGCGGGTTGGTGTTAGAATGCATGAGAGAAGTGGAGCATGTAACATCTTAACGCTATGTTAGTGCTGGCAGTTGTGCTGTCCTATATATTTAACAACTCGTTAAAATACACCAGAGAGCAGAAAATAGAATCTTCTACTTTATTCCAAATTTTTTGCGGGAGGACCCCCAGGCCCCACCAGTGTGCCACCCTCCACCCCCACATTACAAATGCTTCTAACGCCAATGGCAGGAGGGACCATTGTTCTTGTTTGGGTGCCACATACGTCGAGGTTCAGTAGTTGAAATGTGAGGACCAGGTTCAAATTCCTTCACATCAGTCTCCGTTAGAAAATCCCTGAGCTGTTTATCCTTAAAGTCCGTGACCCACCATGTTTTCAAATTGCATCGCCATTAATATTTAGTAGTTAATTAAATAATGAAACAGGAGCGTTTATTTATATTGTAGAGAAATAACGCTAAATGTGTTATTTCATGATTTATAGCAGATTTTAGCCGCAGCTCCGGGAAAATCTGCCCCTCTCCATATATGGGCATTGACGTCACTGAAGTATCCGCCTTGAATGCATGCGGAGTTATAACAAGCATGCATCAACGTAGCTTCATTATTGCAGCGGTGTTATATCTTATTAAAAAGTTCTAAAAAATAAATAAAAACAGAGCGCTGGTCCAGCTGTACCCAGCTGCACCAGGAAATATTTAGAGATTGCGCATCCACGTAGGACACTATTCGCTCGCTCGCGACAAATTCATTAATTTCCTCATGAAGCTTCCGGCTGGCTTTTTATTCTCTCCCCGTGACCTGTCAATCAAATCAGTGACAGGTCGGGAGTACAGAATTAAAATGCAGCCGACAGCTTTAACCGCAGCGGTGTTATATCTTATTAAAAAGTTCTAAAAAATAAATAAAAACAGAGCACTGGTCCTGAACCCACAACTGCACCAGGAAATATTTAGAGATTGCGCATCCACGTATAGTTTAACTGCAGTTTTAACTCTCACTGTCATAAACCTCCATCGCGAACTCACTCCTGCCTCTGCCTGAATCCTTTTTTTTTTTTTTTTTTTTTTTTTTCCATTTATAGATGGCCTCCCTTCACACCTTATAGCCATCCTCTCACTCCAATATGTATTTTTTTTTTAATAGAGAAAGAAAGAAAAGAGAAAGTGAGACAACAAAACAACAATTGTCCACAGAAAGAGCACAAGGCAAACACACCAAACCTCCGTCCACAATCCTGCAAAGCACATGACAGAACACAACAACGAAACATACAAGCATAAAGACTGATAATATTCATGACCTTGCAAAAGATTTCTATAAATACACATACCCATACCTACAAATATATATACAATATACATACATATATATTTATATTCATTTATATACCCATCTACATACATCTACTATACATCCCTGCATCCATTTGTGTGTGGTTGTGAGCATGCATAAGTGAATAAGGTTCCTCCAATAGAACATTTAGTAGCGACTGTGAAGCATCAGAGACCCGTCCCCCCAAAGCCCGAGACAGACGAAGGGGCGATCAAAGCCCAAGACCCCAGGAAGGACCCCGAGCCCAGAGTCCCCAGGACCACCCGAACAGGACGAGCCACTCGTCCACTCCCCAGATCCGACCAAGTGGAAGAACCGGACGAACCCCACCAGGGACCACACACAATGACCCCCCGGGGTCAACAGCGACAATACACAGGCCCCCGCCGGAGCCCGCTGCACCGACGTAGCCCCAGGGCCGGTCACCGAGGCTCGGGCACCGGGGACGCCCATCCCTCAGGTCCAGACCTGACAGGACCAGAGGACCCGAGCCCCACCAGGCAGCCACCAGGCCGAGCTGACAAACGCCCAAGCGCCCAGCCCCAGATAGTGAGGGCCCCAAGCACGCCCGCAGGCAGAGGAACACCCACCAGGGGGCCACGTGGCAGGAGCGCGACACTGGGTAGCCTCAGAAGTATCAGAGAGGGGGCAGTCCAAGTCCCAGCCTGACACTTAAACATTCATACACAGACACACTCATTCAGACCCACCCTCATCCTCACCCTCAGTCACAGAAAGACAAACAATAACGACACGCTCCATTCATAATCCCGATGCACACTCTATACCCCCTAGGTCCAAGACATGTACCTGCTCCCTACATGGGGCAGCCCACATCCAAACCCAGGAGGTAGACCCATTCATTCTGGGGTGGAGAGCAGCAGACGTCCAAGATCCGGCACACCCCGCGCCCCGCCGACAGGACAGGACACCCGAGTCCAAGCAGCCCCAGAGGGAGCGCACTGCCAGCCCCGCCCACGGCGAACCCGCAGGCCCCGAACCCCCCCACACCCCAGCACAACCCCTGACGGCCCACCCCCAGAATGTCCGCAAGGCAACCAGGGGGTAAGAGAAAAATAAATAAATAATATATAAATAAATACATAAATAAATAAAATTGAAATTAACAAATCAAGACCCCGACACACACACCCCCGCCCCCAAATGTACTGTTGGTGAGTGTTGTTGTAAAGTGTATTTAAAAGGGAAAGAGAAGGAGCAAAGGCTAGCATTGTACCAGTTTCCCCTCCACTCCAACTCTAACCCAGGCCCTAATTGTCTAGATGCATAATGTTGAGTGAGCATAGGCATGGGGGCGAGATTGATGTCATCCCGCCACCCATAGCCATAGTGCTCACTCCATTCCCTATATGTGACTTTTATGAAGATGTTTATGAATGAATGTCTAAAGTGTATATAAAATTGAGTCCCAGGTGCTCTTAACAACAGAGATGTAAAACCATTGCAGCACACCCGAGACCCAAATTCCCTACATGTATTAATTTAAGATGAAGAGGGCGGAGGTGCGTGTTGAGGGATGGGGAGAAAAATATCTGCAGGAACAGTGCTCCCACAGCGAGTCAGCTCCCCCGCTGACCCTGCTTACCCTCCCAGCTCGCCAAGGTCCACCCAAGGAGTGAGGTAAAGGAAACACCTCTCCGACCGCCAGGACATTGAGCCAAGACCAGAGAGGGACACGAACTCCTGCCTCTGCCTGAATCCTTTTTTTAATTCTGTAGCACTTTGAGATTTTCATTAATGAAAAGTGCGTTATAAATTGAATTCATTATTATTTATTATTATTGTGTCATTCCGGACTTCGGCAATCTTCGGCTGGGTTTCCGGATGTTTCCGGGACTCCGTTGTTTTTTTCTGTGTTTTTTTTTTACAGTCGCCTGGCCCAAATGCAAAAATGAAAATAGACATCATATTCTACTACAGTAATTGTCCAATATGGTGAATTGTTACTGTCACAGTGGGTGTTGTCCTTTAAAGGGCTGTTCTGAACAGAGCCCGACCCCTGGTGCTGCCAACACCCCCCCCCCACACACACACACACACACACACACACACACACGTTTGAACTGTGCTACCTGAAAGGTTGTGGGACACATGGAGTCCTCTGCTAAGCATAAATGTCTCGATTTGATCGGCTCTTTCAGGTCTTCTATATTTCTGTAAGATGTTCCATCAAACCAACAAACCTTTAGTTGCAGTTTGTCAGACAGAGACTGAGGTTAGTTCTAGATTAAAATAAACAGAAATCGAAATGATCCCTATGAGTTGGCGGTGACTTTAAAATTATAAATAAATACATACATTAAATTAAATTAAAATTTTTAAAGGAGTGCAAATTGCCCAACACTTTTCAAGCTGTAGTTGAAACTATA
>JBBPBX010016715.1:0-21880 GCA_038048925.1 Garcialebias charrua | reverse complement strand
GGGGGGGGTGATTAGAGACCTGACCTGTGATGCTGCTCAGAAACCAGAGGAAAATGAGGAAAAGTGCCCATTTTCAGAGGTGGCTGACAAACGGAGCTGGCCTCGCCTGAACACATGATCATTACCGAGTCATTGTGAAGCTGCAACAGTGTCGTCGCTTCTTCTCAGCAAAGCCAAAGATCACGCACTCTCAAACCGTACAGAAGTGTTTTGTGATTTATACAAAATAAATATGGGCGTAATTACTCCAGGCTTGTTATTGAGGTTTTAAAATGTCCTAACTCTCAGCTCATTAATCAATTTAACGTCATAGTTTCACAGCTTTTATAAACATAAAGTGAATAAACACTGTGTATTTGTTCCTCCAATCTTTGGTCCGTCCATCAGGGACAGGTACCGAGGGCGTAAATAACCCCCGACCCCCTGACCTGCCTCTCTTCAGCTACTTCCTCCTGCTCAACCAGAGGAACTCTGTGTTCCCAGACCATCTAGGAGATGTAATCTCTCTAGTGAGATCTGATTCTGTCCAGAGGCTTCTTCCAGGTGGGACATACATGAAACACCTCCCTCAGAAGCTTCCTTACCAGATGCACAAACCACCTCAAAAGGTCCCTTTTAATGCGAAGGAGCGACAATTCTATTCTAAGCTCCTCCCAAATGGCCTATCCCTAAGAGGGATTTCATCCATGTCTGTGTTTATCATAGATTATTTTAAATTTCTTCAGAGCTCAACATGGTTCAGGTCACTTGGTTTCCTCCTTGCACCACTGACTGTTGTTTTCCTCAGAAGCTTCCTTACCAGATGCACAAACCACCTCAAAGTTCACGCTCAGTCGTCCAGGTTTCCCTCAGTTCTCCTTGGCCTCGGCTCATTACTCCTCTGCACTGCATCTGTTGATTAGCCCAGTTTCCGTTCTTCAGCCATTCCTCTTCAGCGCACCAATCCTCCTTGTTCTCTCAGTCATGTGTAATCTGTTTGCTCACCTTTTCCCCCCAGGCCTGTTTCCCAGTGGTTTCTGTTGTTCCCCCTGTTGCTCGTGCGCTCTACAGAAGGCTTTCCTTTTGCGTTCACCAAGTTTCACCCAGGTTTTAGAGTCAACGACTTGGGTCGTCTTGATCACTGCATCACAACAGGAGGAAGGCTCAGGCGCTTGTTTTCATTATGTTGTTCTTTTAGTTATTACCCATGGCTCAAGACTCCAGCTGAAGACATATGTAGAGACAGAGCTGTCACTTGAGAGCTTTGCTTTTTGTCTCAGGTCTCCACCATGAAAGACCAGTAAATCTTCCCCATCATTGTAGATGCTGCCCCAACCTGCCTAATGGTCTCTTGCTCTTGTCCACAGCTGCCACTCATCATAATCAGCCACCCCTCCACACCTGCACCTGATCTGAAAGACTACTCTGCGGACTACTTATGTCCCTGCCAGACGTTCTTCCTACACTGGAACATTATCATACCTTATGGTATATTATGGACAGCCAGTAAACCTGGTTCCGAACAGTTTGACTAACCTTTATTATTCTCTTCTCCCAAGTTCTACTTCCTCGAGTCTTCCAAGATCTCTTTGTCCTCTGTGACTTCATCCTGCTATCATCTTGTTCCTAGGATCAAACATCAACCTGGATCAGAACACCTCCAACCTCATCCTCTCTCCAACTCCACTCACCTTCTCTGAACCACCTCTACCTCCATGGAAACCTAGGACCTCTTTCTCTCCCTTCTCTCCGGCTCCATCTACAAAACAAATATTTGTAAGAAAGAGAACGTCCTCAAAACTAATATTCATTTTCCAAACAACCAGCCAGTCTACAATACACTCACCTTGTCCCCTTTTCTTCCCTTCCAGCCCGTAAATATCTACACCAGTAAATAAAAGCACTTACCTTACATTATGTACGCCTGACTCTGCCTCTTCCTCAGTCTACTAACTTGTGGTCAACAACAACTAAAACATACAAACTTAAACCATCAATAGTCGTCAGATTCATTGGAAGGAAACAAAGAAACAGGGTAATGATGCAGTCAAAGAAACTCATAAACACTAATGTCTACATGAATGAACACCTAACTAAAAAAAATGCAAACATTGCACGTGAAGCAAGGTTGTTGAAAAAGAACAAACAAATTTCAAAAACTTGGACAAGAAACGGAAACATATGGATCAAAGTACAGGAAAGTTCTCAAGCTAAAATAATAAAAGATCTGAAAGACTTAGACACATTTAAATGAGCTCAAAAATGACAAATCACCAATCACTATCACATGTTCATACACAAAAATTGACAAAAATGAACAAACAAACAAATACATTAAAACATGACAACAACAAACGAAGACTCAGAGTTTAAAATATACAATGTTGAAGATGTAGTTGATGCAAATTTTTATCCTGCTATAAAAGACTGAATATTATAATGAAGAACAGTTTAATGACATCAATATAACAAATGGAGATCTCTCTATTATTCACATCAATAGTAGAAGTATAAATGCAGATACAGGTAACCCTCGAGGTATGACACCTGCGACCTACGGCAACGCGGACTTACCATTTGCCTCTTTGAAAGAATGCCGTCGACATACGGCCAAAAAAACGGACTTACGACAGAGGTACATTAGAAGTATGTAATCGAGATACGGCAATAAAAGTGCGTCATTACGGCAAGGTGGGGGAGGGGTACAGCACCTTGAGTGTTAGTGCATGACAGTGCGCGTGACCCTGGAGTAGGGGTGGGGCGACACTGCCGTACTATTTAAAGGGACGCGCCATCTTGACCACGTTGAGTTTCGGCGAGAGAGAGAAAAGCAAACGTTCTGATGGACAGAACTGCTCACATCAGGACCACACCGCTGAGCCCACACCTGGCCTAAAATGCTCCCATCATTCATGGTTGAGCACTGGCTAAGCAGTTCCATCTGATCCAGGTTTGAACTTGAGAAAAACATCAGTGTCTACCTACACTTCAGTCAAAGTAAGGACATTTTGTTTCCTTGTTTCCTTTTTCTGCTGCTTCTAGCTTTTTTAGAGTTCATGGACTTTTTCATGCACATGGACTGCACACCAACACCACATGGACTGCACTGGTTTCAAAAACATGATGGTTGCAACATGTTTCTGATGATTCGGCTGATTTGGTGCATGATTGGTGCATGGGAGTTCCTTATGATTTGCTGCATTTTGATGTTAACAGCTGCTACTCAAAGAGAGGTGATCATGTTTCATGGTTGACATGTTTTTGCTGCTGCTGGATGCATGGATGAATGCATGGGAGTTCCTTATCATTTGCTGCATTTTGATGTTAACAGCTGCTGCTCAAAGAGAGGTGATCATGTTTCATTGTTGACATGTTTTTGCTGCTGCTGGATGCATGGATGGATGAATGCATGGGAGTTCCTTATCATTTGCTGCATTTTGATGTTGACACCTGCTGCACTAAGAGAGGTGTTCATGTTTCATGGTTGACATGTTTTTGCTGCTGCTGGATGCATGGATGAATGCATGGGAGTTCCTGCTGATTTGCTACATTTTGATGTTGACACCTGCTACACTAAGAGAGGTGATCATGTTTCATGGTTGAACTCATTTGCAGATTATGGCTGAGAACTGTTCAGGAAGAGATTTGTATTTTGTATGCTTTGTCTGTGCTGAAAAAAACATTACTGTACAGTACTTTACCTGTACAGTACATGCTGTACTGGTTTTGTGTGTTTATGGATGAATGTGTGGTATAATGTGTTATCTAAGTGTTTGTAAATAAAGTTCTGTGCATGTTTATGGCACAGGATGTCCGCTTGTTCATTCTCATGCCGTTAAATGTGTGTGCGGCGCTCCGTTAGCGGTATAGCCGCGACCTATGGCAGAAATGCGGACCTACGACAGGCACGTGTTTTTGGTATGCGAGATACGACAGAATCGACCTAAAGCACACCCGTAGGTCCGGATCTCTGACGTAACTCGAGGGTTCCCTGTATATCCAAAATAACAGATTATTTAAAACAGTTAAACAGAACTTTTACATTAATAGCACTGTCAGAGACATGGCTTAATGATGAAAACAAAAATAATGTTCACATCGAAGGATATGAATTATATCATTTAAACAGAAACAATAAAAAAGGTGGTGGAGTAGCTCTATTTGTCAAAAATGAAATAAAATGTAGAATAATTAATGAAATGTCAATAATTGTTGACAATCTTATGGAAATAATAACAATAGAAATATTAAACGAAAATGCTAAAAACATATCCATAAGTTGTGTATATCGATCACCAGGATCAAATATAGAAATATTCACCGATAAAATCATACAACTATTGGAAAAGAGTTTAAATAAAAAAGTTTTCTTGTGTGGAGACTTTAATATTGACCTGGGAAATAAAACAGATTCAAATAACATCAGCACATTTCTAAATTCAATGTATAGTTTAAATCTTTATCCGTTAATATCAAAACCAACAAGAATTACAACTCATAGTGCTACGATAATTGACAACATTTTCACAAATATAACAAATGGGGATGTGACAGGTGGTATCTTAACAACTGATTTAAGTGATCATTTACCAGTTTTCACTATCTACAGAAATGATCAAAACATTACAAAAGAAGTTACAATTAAGAAAAAAATAATAAACACATCAAAAAAAGCTATGGATCAATTAAAAGATGATTTACAGAAGCAAAACTGGAAGGACGTGTATATTGATGATGTTAACAGATCATATGATGAATTTATGAATATTTTAGAAGCTCTGTATGAAAAGAATTGTGTGCAAAGAAATCGTAGAAAAAGAAATATTGTTGACCAACCTTGGATGACTAAAGGGTTGAGAAATGCTTGTAAAAAAAAAATTACTTGTATTCATGTTTCTTAAAAACGAGAACACAACAAGCTGAAGAAAAATATAAAAAATATAAAAATAAATTGGTAATGATTATAAGAAAATGCAAGAAAGAATACTATAGTGATTTATTAAACAAGAGTAATGGTGACACTAAAACAACATGGCGAGTTATAAATGATGTTCTAAAAAGTCATAAAGCGAAAACGAACATTGCAAAATATTTTGTGAAAGATGACAAAGAAATACATGATGAGAATGATATCGTAAATGAATTTAATCAATATTTTGTAAATATTGGATCAAGCCTTGCAGCTAAAATACCAAAAGTAGATAATAATGTGTGTCATTCAATTAAAAGTTGCACCAACAGTATTTTTCTTAATGGAACTAACAAAGAGGAAATTATGAAAATGGTAAAAAATCTCTCAGACAAGAGATCAAAAGACTGGGTGGACATGGATATGATGTTCGTAAAAGAAATAATGAGTTATGTTATTGAACCGTTTACATATATATGCAATTTATCTTTTTCAACAGGAATATTTCCAGATAACATGAAAGTAGCAAAGGTAATTCCTCTTTTTAAAAATGGTGATAAATGTGTATTCAATAATTATAGGCCAATATCCTTGTTACCACAGTTCTCAAAAATTCTAGAAAAACTATTTGTGACCAGATTGGATCAATTTATTGATAAACAAAATATTTTAAGTAGCAGTCAGTATGGGTTTAGAGGAAAAAACTCTACATCAATGGCTCTCATGGATTTAATGGAACAAATAACTAATGCTGTCGATCATAAACAGTACTGTGTTAGTGTTTTTGTTGATCTAAAAAAAGCATTTGATACCATTGACCACACCATTCTCCTTGAAAAACTAAATAAATATGGTATTAGAGGACCAGCATTACAGTGGGTATCTAGCTATTTGAAAGATAGGAAACAGTTTGTGCAAATAAATGATGTTAGATCTGACCTCCGTGATATCACTTGTGGAGTTCCTCAGGGCTCTGTGCTTGGACCAAAGTTATTTATTTTATATGTGAATGACTTGGTAAATGTGTCAGGACTTCTTAAATGTGTTCTTTTTGCCGATGACACCACATTTTTCTGTTCGGGTAAAGACATAAAACAGATTTTGGATATGATGAAAACAGAATTTATAAAAATACAAACTTGGTTTAAATTAAACAAATTATCTTTGAATTTAGATAAAACTAATTACATGATATTAGTAACAAAAAGAGAATTGTTGACGATCCATTTGAAATTGAAGATGTTGTGTGTAATGGTTTCTAGGTAACCCAGTTTGTAACGAGACCCAGAACGACACAAGGCACGAGAGTACAAAAAGAACAGTGTTTATTATTTACAGTGGTTTAAAGTACAACGTGGTTCATCTGGAATCCCTGGAGGAGGAAGGAGGAAGCAGAACGTCAGAAGGAGTAGGCCAGGGGCAGTTGTGAATGTTGGTTTTCAAATGTTTGTTTGTTCTTACAGATGAGGAAGGGAGATGGGTTCCATGAACATCCAATAACTCCAATTGATTCCAAAGGGCAAAGAAGGCAGGCAAGTGGCTGGAGGGCACGGCACGAGGAACAGGATCCAGATCCAAAATCAGACGCGATGACTGTAGGCACATAAGAACAAGGTAAGTCTCTTTGCAATAAACACAAGACTGGCTAGAAGCACGATTTACCATAACAAGAATCAATGCTTCAGCGATGAGTAGTACTCGACTGCAGCCTTAAATAGGAGTGTAGCTCATCAGGTGGATGACCGTCAGCTGAGGGTGATTGGCGGCCATCTTGGAGCTGCAGAGAGTGCCACTCTTACAGTACCCCCCCCTCAAGGGTCGCCTCCTGGCGACCGGAAGCGCTTCTCAGGGTGAGCCTTGAAGAACGAGGTGATCAAACTAGGGTCCAAGATGAAAGAGCGTGGAATCCAAGAACGCTCCTCAGGACCATAGCCCTCCCAATCCACCAGGTACTGAAAACCCCTCCCCCGGCGACGGACATCCAGAATGGCGCGCACCGTGTACGCCGGATGGTTGTCGATGAGACGGGCCGGAGGAGGCAGGTCGGCAGGCGGGCACAGAGGACTCACAGAAACAGGCTTGAGCTGAGAAACATGGAATGTCGGGTGAACCCTCATGGAGTCAGGAAGCCGGAGACGCACCGCAGATGGGTTGATGATCTTGACCACCGGAAATGGCCCGATGAAACGAGGGGCCAGTTTCCTGGGGGTGTCCTTCAGGGTAATGTTCCTGGTGGAAAGCCAAACCCTTTGACCCACCGTATAAGAAGGAGCCGAAGAACGATGACGGTCTGCCATCTTCTTGTTCTGGTCAGCCGTGCGGAGAAGCGCCGCCTTCGCCTGACGCCAAACGCGTCGACAGCGGCGAAAATGGTGCTGCACAGAAGGCACCGAGATGTCCGTCTCCTGGCTGGGGAAGAGAGGAGGTAAGTAACCCAGGGAAGCCTCGAAAGGTGACATACCAGTGGCCGCAGATCTGTGGGCGTTGTGGGCATACTCCACCCAAACCAGATGTTGACTCCAGGCAGACGGGTTACATTCCACAAGACATCTCAGAGTGGACTCGAGTTCTTGATTACAACGTTCTGCCTGGCCGTTAGATTGCGGGTGATAGCCCGAGGTGAGGCTGGTGGATGCCCCTAAGGAGGAACAAAAACAGCGCCAAACCTGGGAGATGAATTGGGGACCTCTGTCCGACACCACGTCAGAGGGGATGCCGTGGATACGGAAAACGTGTTGTACCAACAGTCGAGCCGTCTCCATGGCGGAAGGCAACTTCGGTAGAGGGATGAAATGGGCAGCTTTGGAAAACCTGTCAATCACTGTAAAAATGGCTGTGTTACCGTCTGATGGGGGTAGACCAGTGACAAAATCCACGGCAATGTGCGACCAAGGACGGCTGGGTGTGGGCAGAGGCAGAAGAAGGCCCGCAGGGGGCTGAGTCCCAGATTTGTTCCTGGCACAGGTGGAACAAGCTGCAACAAACTCTTTGACATCGTGCGACAATGTAGGCCACCAGAAATGGGTCCTTGTTAGAGAGAGCATACGGGCAACCCCAGGATGACATGAGAGCTTATTTGTGTGTATCCACTCGAGTACCTTCGACCTCATGGATGAGGGGACGAAGAGCGTCCCAGGAGGACCAGTGCCCGGATCCGGTTCCAACAGGTGAGCCTGTCGAACCTCCTTAGCGATGGGCCAGGTGAGGGTACCCACGATGCAGACCGGGGGTATGATGCTTTCAGCAGTTTCGGGAGCGTCTGGAGGAGAGAACTGACGTGACAGGGCATCAGGCTTAATGTTTTTGGAACCTGGTCTGAAAGTCAAAGAATAATTAAAACGATTGAAGAAAAGTGACCAGCGTGCCTGTCTAGGGTTCAATCGTTTAGCGTCTCGGAGGTACGTAAGATTCTTGTGGTCAGTCCAAATGAGAAAAGGTACCTCCGTTCCCTCAAGCCAATGACGCCACTCCTCTAATGCCAACTTCACCGCAAGCAGTTCCCTGTTGCCCACGTCGTAGTTCCTCTCGGCTTGCGACAGTCGACGAGAGTAGAAGGCACAAGGGTGTACCTTATCGTCCGTGGGTGACCTCTGGGACAACACAGCGCCCACCCCGGTATCGGATGCATCCACCTCGAGGATGAACTGACGAGCCGGGTCTGGGTGGCAGAGGATGGGTGTGGAGGAGAAAAGGACTTTTAGCTTACCAAAAGCAGAGTTGGCTTCAGGAGTCCACCGAAATGCTCTGCTAGTGGAGGTGAGCTGAGAGAGGGGCGCTGCGATACGGCTGTAGTCCTTGATGAAGCGCCTGTAGAAATTAGCAAATCCTAGGAACCGTTGCAGTTGTTTCCTGGTCTCCGGAACCGGCCACTCCACCACTGCCTTAGTCTTTTCAGGGTCCGTCTTGTAGTGCCCTTTTCCAAAAATAAACCCCAAAAATGAGACAGAGGAGGCGTGAAAATCACATTTTTCACCTTTAACAAAGAGTTGGTTTTCATAAAGTCTCTGAAGTACCCTCTTGACTTGAGCAACATGTTCTTGCTCGTTCCTGGAATAGATGAGGATGTCGTCCAAATAAACAAACACAAAATCTCCAATAAAATCCCGCAACACATCGTTAATCAGTGCCTGGAAGACTGCGGGAGCATTGGTGAGGCCAAAAGGCATGACTAAATATTCGAAATGTCCCAGGGGTGTTTTGAAGGCTGTCTTCCACTCATCACCCTCTTTAATCCGAACCAGGTGATAAGCGTTACGAAGATCCAGTTTTGTGAATATGGTAGCGGGTTGTAATTGTTCTTGTACGGAGTTGATTAACGGTAGTGGATATTTGTTCTTTATGGTTATAAGGTTCAGACCTCGATAGTCGATGCAGGGACGTAGTGTCTTGTCCTTCTTAGTGACAAAAAAGAACCCTGCCCCCAGCGGGGACGTAGAAGGACGGATAATCCCAGAATCAAGGGATTCCTCAATGTAGGATCTCATGGAGTCACGTTCCGGACCTGACAAATTATAGAGACGGCTAACTGGTAAAGGAGCTCCCGGGAGAAGGTCAATGGGGCAGTCATACGGACGATGAGGTGGAAGAGAAAGAGCTTTACATTTACTGAATACCGGGGCCAGATCATGATATTCAGGAGGTATGCTAGAGAGATCTATATCTTCTGTACCTGGTGTGCTTATGGAAGGATTGGAGATGCCAGAGCGGAGACAGTGTTTTAAACATCGGTCACTCCATCTCTCAACCCTACCGAGTTCCCAATTGAAATGGGGATTGTGATCCCGTAACCAGGGGAAACCAAGAATTAACTGCGTGTTTGGGGAGTCAAATACAAAAAAACTAACCTCTTCATGATGATTTCCTGACGTTATTAAGTGTAGGTTAGTGGTTTTAAATCGAATCTGTGTTAGAGTCTCCCCAGTAACCCCAGCAATGGACACGGGGTCAATTTTAAGGACAGGAAGAGATAGGTCCCTGACCAAATCTTGGCTAATTAAATTTTGTTCTGCACCAGAATCAATAAGTGCAGAAACAGGGAATCGGTTCTGATTGTACTGAATAACTGTGGGTAATGTAAACCTATGAAGAGGAGTAAACAAGGAAGTACCCACCAGTATCTCCTGTTTTACTGGTGGGTATCTTCGTTTCCCCGCACAGGGCAAGTGGCAATAAAGTGCCCCTCTTCACCGCAATACATGCAAAGATTCAAGTTTCTACGCCTTTGTCTCTCAACAGGATTTAAACGTGTACTCCCAATTTGCATGGGTTCAGATTCAGGTGAGTTAGGTTGGGAGCCAGAAGATGGCACCAGAGCACTTCGTGGCTTGTATCTTTCGAATTTGCTGTTGCTGTGGTAACCCCCTGCAGATGACGTTGAATACCCGGAAGTAGAGACCCTCTGGGAGTTGTAGTCCCGTTCACGTCGTCGTTCGTCAATGGACCTTTTACCAGTTGACGTCATCGCGCATGCGCACTCGTATTTTTCCCGAATTTTCCGGAAGTCTGGGGGTGACGCGTCAATACTACTGCCAACGGTTGCGGTGGTGACAAGCTCCGTGGATGGTGGTGATCCGTGGATGGTGGTGATCCAAGCTCCGTGGATTACGTTCCTACATTACATCTTGGATATGGGAAACAGACAAAACAGAGAACAACCTCCCGCAGCAGAATGCTACTGGACAGTTGCTAAGCTAGCAGCTAGCTAGGTCTACTACGAGACCTCGCTGTTCCTCAGTCCACTGCCTGTGTTGAAGTTTCAACCTGTTTCAACCTGCGACATGCAAAGAGATTCTTCCTTCAACCCCCCTGAAGAAATAACAGGTGAATAAAATAGCATAAAACATGCAGCTGTATAAAAATGAACAGACCACTGCACTGTTAGCTGTCATCATTTGAACTCTTTCTGCGTTGAAAAAATATACAGTAGTAGTTTCCACAAGACAAACATGTTTTATTAACATTATTTGAGGTCTGACTTTAAAAACATTTCAGCCATTTCTCTGTTTCTGTAAGTTATTCGCACAGTTTTGCTGGGAGCATCGGTGAAATGCTGTCACAGAAAAAAAAAGCAATCCTGTCATCAATGTGTATAAGCATACAGTTTAACTATACACAAGACTGTTTTGTTTATTGTCAAACATGAATAAATACTTTGTTTTACAGCAGCAACTGGCCAACAACTCCTTGCTGACAAAGGGTTTGATGTCAAGTCAGAGGTGGAAAAAGGGAAGCTAGTCTGTTCAACCCCCCTGAAGAAATAACAGGTGAATAAAACAGCATCAAACACTGTGCACAGTTTTGCTGGGAGCATCGGTGTACGGTGGCCCTGAGGTGCAAAACACATTAACAAATAAGTGTTTAGCCTTATTTGTTAATGTGTTTTGCACCTCAGGGCCACCGTATCGGTGACATGCTGTCACAGAAAAAAAAGCAATCCTGTCATCAATGTGTATAAGCATACAGTTTAACTCTACAAAAGACTGTTTTGTTTATTGTCAAATATGAATTAATACTTTTTGTTTTACAGCAGCAACTGGCCAACAACTCCTTGCTGACAAAGGGTTTGATGTCAAGTCAGAGGTGGAAAAAGGGAAGCTAGTCTGAACCTGCCCCATTTTCTGCATCCAGCATCCAGACACAAGCAGTTCACTGAGGAAGAGGTATGTATTGTACAAGGAGTGTTGTGACCTTTTTTAGCAGTAAGTGCAATAAAGTAAAAATATCTTTGTAAGTACAGGTGTTTCCGGCAGCGTCTAACTGGCCCGGCGGTGCACAAAGATTTGCTTGCCCGCAGGGCCGACACGCATTTATGGACCTGTCAGGCCTGTCATGATCCAAATATATATATTTTAAATAAATTATGTCGACCGTGACATCACATTTGTTGAAGTTTTTGAAGGACATCACGCTAATCCAATGAAAACTCACAGCACTCCTCAGCTGGCTCAGTCATTCCCTCCCCAATTTGACCAAATTTATATACTGTATTCAAATCCATGTTTATTACAGTAATTGATTAATGAGATAGTCCACACATCCCAAAACACATTGATTGTAGTACATTAAATTTAGAAATGAACACACCAACCTTTAAATATAAAGCATCTGTGCTCTAATTTGACTTTTAGTGAAGTGGAACTTTTTTTTAGTTAAATTTTTTAATCTGTTAATATACAAATGCTGTTTTAGTCACATTTTATGATTTTGAATCTCTCTAGATAAAGAAAGAGCGTTTACAACAAAAACAGGTCAGTCTCTCTTATCATGGTGACCTAACCAGGCTGAAAGAAAATCCTCTTTGTGACTCTGCTGTTGTCAGAGCTGTTCTCTAGTTCAGCTCTCTGGTCATCCAATGACTTAGCAAAAAAAAAAAAAACATAAACATTACACTGTCTAAAGTCTCCAAGTTGTCAGAGAAGGCATCATTAAAAAAAAACATTAGCAGGTTACTGTCTGTCCTAGGCTGCTGTCCTTAACAAGTGAAATGACAAACACAAACACATCTTCTGGTATATGCTGGTGAAGATTCTCAGTCGTCCAGGACATGATAAAATCAGAACAAGCGCTCAATGCGAAAACAACTGGACTTTATTTGTTGCAGAAAGGGTGAAACGTTTTCTGCAACAAATAAAGTCCAGGGGCCTCATCTACAAAGACTTGCGTGGATTTCCTACTGAAAAGTGACGTACGGTCAAATCCAGAAAAGTGTGTACGCACAAAAAAATCCAGATGTATCAAACTGTGCGTACACCGGAATCCACGCACATTCCTTTTGTACATCACAATTAACGTGGAACTGAGCGCACGTGAGACACCTCCCCTGACACGCCTTCATTTACATATGTTAAACAGATGCAAATTACTTCCTGCATGTGTGAAGGACATGTTTGTTTGATCCCTGCGCGATCAGAAATCATTTCTAGATTCAGGAAAATAATGAATTTAATATAATATGAGTGAGGAAAATAATCCTAAGTAAGAATAGTAATAAAATGTGTTCATCACACAAAGAACGAGTGATTGTGTGTCGGATTTGTGTGTGCGCGCACCCTGCTTTGGTGCGCCAGCTCATCCATTCATTCTGAGTGAAAATATTAACTTTGCGCACGGGTTTATTACCATAATTACTGTAAACACAGAGGAACTTAGATGTTTGGTAGAACATAGATCTTTGTTTATTTAATAGATGATATGAAGAAACGGGTCTCTGCGTCTCAGTGGAGAGTTTTCATGACATGAAGTGATGTTTGTTTATTTAATAGATGATATGAAGAAACGGGTCTCTGCGTCTCAGTGGAGAGTTTTCATGACATGAGTGATGTTGGAGTCTCCAAACGCTGCGCGCGCCACATTGTGCGCAATCTGTTTGTCTGTGAAGCCTTTACTCTCCTACAAGTTATATATGGTGTACTTCCACGTGTCATTTTGGAGAAATCTACAATAAACGCAGATCATGAATCACCTCCAGCTGCCGTGTAACACCGGCGTGGGTGCGCGCGCGCTCCAAAGCGCGACCACTCAGCCTTTGGAATCATATGGATGAGACATTCCATTAAATATGATCAGGCTTTGTGTGTACTGGACTGCCCTGATCGGCCTGCCAGCTCCCTCAGGAAAGCTCCTGTGGAACAGTTTGATCGCTGCTTCTGCACGCGTGATGCACGGCTCCTGCATGTGTTGCTCCAGAGCGCAGCAGTGCCAAACTGAAAAATGATTATTTCTGAAAACGGCTGATAAGCCATATCCTAGATCAGAAAATTATATCTGTTTATTAATAAATGCTCTGCGTGTTACACTATTTATTATATTCTCCAGTAAGGCTGAATGAATCCGTTCCTGTTAAATTTATTCTTTGCACAACTTTGCGCGTCCTTTATTTCACTGCGTCATGTGGATGTAATACTTGTTAATCGTGTGTTTGGTGGGAATATTAATCATTTTCACATCATGAACAGTTAATAATAATAATAATAATAATGAATTCAATTTATAACGCACTTTTCATTAATGGAAATCTCAAAGTGCTACAAGGTGCAACAGAATTAAATGTCAATAAAACAAATAATAAAACAATTAAAATCAACAACAGTGTCAGCTATGATCAAAAGTAGAATCATGAGGAGTATAGTATGCTCGGTTGAAAAGAAAGGTCTTCAAGCCGCTCTTAAAGTCAACCACAGATTGTGGGGCTTCAGTTTCTCGAAAGCACCTGTAAGTGTCGCCAAAGGAACAATAACCACAGAAACGTGCGTACGCCAGCAGGGGAGCTGGCGTGGAAATGTACTTGGATGCGCAGATATTCACGTTCATTTCATTTTTGTTACATACGGGGTTTTGCGTGGAAAGTGACGTGCGCAATGTTTTTGTGCGCACGCACGGTTGATACATGAGGCCCCAGTTGTTTTTGTATTGAGCGCTTGTTCTGATCTTCTGGTATGTGTTGTTTCTGTTTGTGACTTATATAAATAATGTGTGTGCTTGTGAGACATTTAAAGATGTTTTGAACTTCTGGCAGGTCTCTCTGATGGCGTGGAGATTGAACAGGGGCCGCGGTCGTCAGCTACTTCATCTGCCGGAGAGTCTGGATCGAGAACTGCAGCCAGGGTCTTTGAGCATATCTTAAAAGAAAAAAAAACATGTAGTTTTAAAATCTAGACAAAATAAAGGAATTAAAGAAACATACAGATAAGCGTTATTGGTTTTTAATGTTTACTACTACAACCTGCAATAGGTCAAGAATGGCTCCACGCTCAAAATGTCCTTGTGAAGACCAGCCAGCAGTGATGGTGGGCTCATTCCGGTCATCAGGATGTCGTGGGTCAAAACGCAGGCTGTTCAGCGTTCTCCTGGAAAACTTCTCAACACAGATGTCATGCCTTAAATGACACCAACATGAAAAATGTGGTTGATATCTAACACATATTAGCAAATCTGTTTGTAGAAGTGTTTTTTAAAAAATGTCAAAAAACTATTCCAGATCTTACCATTGTAGAAAACATTTAAAACCGTACATATGTGATTGCATTTATTATCTAGTGCCACTAGAAAACAACAATAATTAACACAATACAATAAACTACAATTGTACAATGTTGAATAGTTTTTTGACTGGGATAAGACAAGATAAGTGATATTGTATTATTCCAGTTGTTGGTGAAGTTTCACTGAAAGTCACCTTTCTGGGTATTTGTGTTATAAGCGTAATATGAAATGTCTTCAGGAACACTGATTAAACTCACTTTAAAACTTGCAGCTCATCCAAGTAGCAGGTGCAGTTCGTTTTTGGGCTGGTCTCTTCCATGTACAAGGTAGGGTGCAGGTTGGTTTAGAATGTATTTCCAACATGGTTGCAGCCACCTCCTCTGCAAAAACAATCACAAACACAATATACAACTATTGTATGTGTCATTATGGAATTCACATGCAAAATATATTGTTTGTAATATATTTAAGATTTTCACACATGTTACGTCTAAAGTGTAAGCTGTATAAACAGCATAAGATTTTCACACATGTTACGTCTAAAGTGTAAGCTGTATAAACAGCATAAGTGCATTAGTAAATCAAAGATAATTAAATTTCCCTAGGAAAGCTAATAAATGTATCTCTTGGTGTTGAGATTAGTCACGTGATGTATTGAGCGCTCTTCACGTACGTCATCATCAAGGGACTATTTAAGGCGTGGTATTGACGCAGCTGAGTTGAAGGTTGGAGTGGATGGTCAGAGAGCCTGTACCAGATGGATTTACTGCATGAAATAAACCTCCTAAACTGAAGCTTGAGCTCCGTTCTTTGTCCGACCTATCCTGCCCTAAGATGACGAATCGAACAGGTTATGGGCCCAGCGGGGACAAGGAAGGTCGCTGGCAAAGATTATGCTTCGACGGAGACGAAAGGAACTACAAGCTGTGGACTGGAGGGGCACAAAGCAAGGCTGTGTCCGAAGAATGAAAGACAGCGACAGTGGTGCCGTGTGTGTAAGAGTCCACGTCATGCAGAGAGTGCAAAGAAATGAGCTGAAAGAAGCTAAACCAGAAGCTGAAATCGAAGAAGCCAGAATGAGCTGAAAGAAGCTGAACAGGTGGCTGGAATGAGCTGAAAGAAGCTGAACCAGGAGCTGAAGTCGAAAGAAGCTGGAATGGGCTGAAAGAAGCTGAAGCTGAAATCGACAGAAGCTGGAATGAACAGGTGGCTGGAATGAGCTGAATAAGCTGAACCAGAGGCTGAAATCGAAACAAGCTGGAATGAGCTGAGAGAAGCTGAACCAGGAACTGAAATGAACTGAAATAATTTTAAAGAAGCTTACCAGATGATGAAAAGACAGCAGAAGAAGAGCAGCAGCAGGAGGAGCAAATCCAAACAGCAGGAGCGGAGCAGAGCTGGTAACGAGGCAGCAGAGCTGGTAACGAGGCAGCAGAGCTGGTAACGAGGCAGCAGAGCTGGTAACGAGGCCGTTTTGGAGACATGCTGTCCTGAGAAGCTGGAGTGAGACATGCTGTGTATTTTAAGAAGAGTCTGAGTCCTTCTGTTGTGGAGACCTGGGTGCTGAAGACCGGGAGCCATGAGTGACCTACTGGACTATGAGCTAAAAATGCAGTGGGGGGTTTTCACGTCTAAAAAGTAACATAGACATAAAAGGTTGTGTGTTGTACAGTTTTGTATTTATTTATTTGTTTTTATACAATGAACTGAAAAAAAAAAAAAAATGTGTGTAGTATAGCAACTGTGTGTACGGTGATGAGATTTTGTAGATTTGTACAGTGAGAGAGCGAGTGGGGGTGTTGAGATTAGTCACGTGATGTATTGAGCGCTCTTCACGTACGTCATCATCAAGGGACTATTTAAGGCGTGGTATTGACGCAGCTGAGTTGAAGATTGGAGTGGATGGGAGTCTGTATGTCACCGATGGCTTTCCTACATGAAATAAACCTCCTAAACTAAAAGCTGGATCTTGATCTCCGTTCTTTGTCCGACCTATCCTGCCCTGAGATGACGAACCGAACACTTGGGATAGTTATTATTTTTCACATCACAACATCACCAATTGTCTCAGGCTTAATTTAAGACATAGTTTACAGAAATCAAATAAGAAATAAGTACGCAGTGAACATTTGTGTGACTCAAACCAGTGGTGTAGTCTACATGATACTCAGGTATATGGAGTATACCCACTAGAAAAGCTTAAGAATTTCAGTATACCCACTTAAAAGTGCATGTACCCAATAATACATGACATCATTAGGCACGTGTCACTGATAACATTAAACGTCAGTTAAACGCTTCCGTAACAATCTATCGGTATGCAGCGCTTTGCTTTGATACTGTATTATAAATCTAGAACATACAAAGCCAACATTTGTACAAAGTTTGTTCATTCATTCAAATATAAGCATAAGAGAAATCTGGAAATGTTCAATATGCTTAAAAATCTAAATAAATTGACAATTACATTGTTACAGTGTACCATACTTTGGTTTCTAAGCACAGTATACCCACTACAAAAATGTAGACTACACCACTGACTCAAACGTCATGTTTTTGTTTACATACTGTGCACTGACAGCTCTTATGAAGATGTGGCGCTAGTTATAGCAGCTAACAGAAGATGTTGAACCTGTAACAATAACCAAACCAGTCTAAATATCAGAAGTATTGGTGTGAGAAATTTAAAACTTTTATTTCTGACGCTTGGATAATACAGGTTGTTGACAACTACACACAACGGCTCACCCTGCTGGACATTCGCAAAAAGCCTGAAGGAGTTCCCCATTTTCCATCAGCGCACATAATCACCTCCTCTCGTATCTGCGGCACAATGTTCAGGCATTTTCACCAGTTGTTGTCCACTATTTTAAGAAATCAAGCTTCTACAACTCTCTATCATTACGAAGCTCCTCGGCTCCTTCCTAACCCCCCGGCATCCGGTTTCGGCTTTTTGCCGTCCAATCAGAACGCTCGTTTCTGGCGAGCTTTGCGCGATGACGTCAACTGGTAAAAGGTCTATTGAGATCGCTAGATTTATTAATGCGTCAAAATTAGGAGGCTCGTCTCTTTCTGAGATCTGGTCTTTCACATAGTCGGATAAGGAGTTTAAAAAGGTACCTTGTAATGCCCTGTCGTTCCAGTCAGTTTGCGCCGCCAGGATGCGGAACTCCAGGGCGTGTTCAGCAACAGGACGCCGGCCCTGACGTAACCCCAACATTCTCTTTTCCGCGTTGGGTTGCTGTAGCGGCCTGTCGAAAATCCTGCGAAACTCCTCTAAAAAACTCCTAAACGAGACAAAGTCCAAGTCGTGTTGATGAATGAACGAAGTCGCCCATTGGAGGGCGTTACCTTTCAGTTGGTGCATGAAGTAAGTGATCTTTTTTATGTCCGACGAGTAGAGTTGGGGAGCTCCTCTGAAAGCGAGTTCGCACTGAAGGAGAAAGCCCTCACATTGAGCTGGGTCTCCTGAAAAGAGTTCAGACGGTTTTACTACCAGTTGTTGTGAAAACAGAGGATCATTTTCAGAGCTGATGTTAGATCTTGAAGCTTGTGGAGACGCCGAGGCTGTGGGAGGAGAAGGAGTGAGTCTCTGATTAATAGCATGAACCATACCTCCAAGTTCCTGTAGGTTAGCTTGTGTTTTGAGCTGTTGGCTTAAAACTTGTTTCATCATTTCTTCCAATTGATTCATTCGCCCAGTTTGAGAAGAACTAGCTTGTTCGCTCCTGGTCTCGTTCTGGGTTTTGTTTGGCTGAAGCATTCTGTAATGGTTTCTAGGTAACCCAGTTTGTAACGAGACCCAGAACGACACAAGGCACGAGAGTACAAAAAGAACAGTGTTTATTATTTACAGTGGTTTAAAGTACAACGTGGTTCATCTGGAATCCCTGGAGGAGGAAGGAGGAAGCAGAACGTCAGAAGGAGTAGGCCAGGGGCAGTTGTGAATGTTGGTTTTCAAATGTTTGTTTGTTCTTACAGATGAGGAAGGGAGATGGGTTCCATGAACATCCAATAACTCCAATTGATTCCAAAGGGCAAAGAAGGCAGGCAAGTGGCTGGAGGGCACGGCACGAGGAACAGGATCCAGATCCAAAATCAGACGCGATGACTGTAGGCACATAAGAACAAGGTAAGTCTCTTTGCAATAAACACAAGACTGGCTAGAAGCACGATTTACCATAACAAGAATCAATGCTTCAGCGATGAGTAGTACTCGACTGCAGCCTTAAATAGGAGCGTAGCTCATCAGGTGGATGACCGTCAGCTGAGGGTGATTGGCGGCCATCTTGGAGCTGCAGAGAGTGCCACTCTTACATTGTGATCTGTAAAGTGAGTGAAGTGAAGTTTTCTGGGTGTTATCATTGATGACAAACTGACATGGAAACATCGTGTAAATTCCATTAAAACAAAAATAGCTAGATCAATTGCAGTACTGTATAAAGTCAGGATTTTTTAATTGATAAAGCTCTGTATATGTTGTATAACACAATCATTGTTCCACATTTAATCTATTGTATTGAGGTTTGGGGAAAAGCGTGCAAAACAATTACAAAGCCTGTTTTTATTTTACAAAAGAGAGCTGTAAGAGTAATCACCAGAAAACATTTCAGTCACCCATCAAACACCTTGTTTCTTCAGCTAAATTTATTGAAATTCCAGGAATTGGTAGAATATAGTATTTTATCAGTTATGTATAGGGCTCATAATAACACATTACCTTTAAATATCCAAAGAAATTTTATAAAAAGACAAAGTTATTACAATCTCAAAGGGACAGATATTCATCAAACCACAATTCAGAACCAGCTTAAAGGGACGGTCTACCTCAATTCAGGGAGTTCGATTGTGGAATGTTCTGGAGAGTGATGTTAAAAATGCAAAATCAATGTATACATTTAAGAAAAAGGTCAAAAAGGACTTGCTCAAAAACTATATATGATGTAGCTTAGTGTGTTTGTGTATTACAGTTAGAAAAATTATAGAGTTATTCATTTTGTGATGTAGTTTGTGTATTACAGTTAGAAAAATTAAGTAGAGTTATTCATTTTGTGATGTAGTTTGAAGGTTATCATTGTTTGAACAAACTGTGAAATAAGGGGCAGATATAATAAGATTTCATCTTCTTTCTGCTCCTTTCATTTTATCCTACTTGTATTCTTGTATCTGATGAAACTGTTTTGTATTGTTCTTTTAAAATGAATGAATAAACATCAAATCAAATCAAATCAAAATCAGTGTTCAATACAATCAGTCGTCTAACTCTCACTATGAAACTTTTGGAGAATTTTTTTTAAGCTTGCATTTTTACCAAACGCAATAAGAGTGTGTGTAGGTCAACTCACCTGTGAAAGATAAGAAGAGGTCATTAATGGACCCGGTGTAGAAAGCTATCTCCACATGCCACACCAACAGTAGACAAAAGGGACCATCTCTGATGGCAGAATTAGCACCTTATCAGCTCAAAGGCATGGCAATTTGAGGGTCTTCATTCTAAATATAGACCTTTTTCAAGGAAAATGGGGTTGGACAACCAGAAAATATAATGGTTTTGTCTGTTGGGGGGATTAATTGTGAACGGTGCTACAAATAAAATGAAATGTGAAGGATAAAGCTGGCTCAAAGCCTGACGAGGTTATTCGAGGTGATAAATTTAGCTTTATTAACCAATTGTGAGATTGTGTGTTTGTGTGATGAATTAAGCAAGATGAACGCACTTGTGCTTCTGAATGAACCAAGCAGGATCATAAATACTTACTTTTTATAATGAGAGTCATATATGCACAAACATGTGTGCTGAGTCCTCAATCATTGCTTGTGTTTCATAGATTTAGGAAAACCTGACAAAACATTTACTGTTGAAGCAGAAATAACGGTCCACTCTCTGCAGGACAAACAAAATTAACTGTAATGTTTTCAAAGGGAATAGGAACCGACTGTGATATGTATTTAAATCATCCACCGTGACGGCACCGGTTATTCTCGCTGCGTGAAATGAAGAAGTGAAGAATGGTAAATATGTCCAAACAGCTTACGGCTAGATTGCTTGGCAACAAAAGTCTAATTAAAGAAAGTAAGAACAGTATAAAAATAGCATTTGCAAGGAATCTTTTATATTTTAAGAGTTAGAGATTTGCAGATAAATGGGCATGAAAAAGTAAAACCATAGTTGTGACTTGTGTAGGGCATGGGTTTGATTTTCACCCAAACTCCACAACTTTTTTTTATTTTCAGTGGCGTCCCTTACTTTCTATAGCAAATTACAGGAAATTACTGATGGGAGGCAGTGGGTTTGGCAACTCATCTCTGCAGGAGCTACAGTTTCTTCTTCAAAGCGATGCATGCAGAGAAAAGCACAGCTTTCAGCTTCCATGGAGAGAGATGTGAAACAGAAATCCTTAGGGAGAACAGAATACATTTGATATCCTTGTCCTCGTGTTAGAGAGCTGTGAAAAAATTATGAGTTTATGCTTTAGTGTCAAAAGAGATCTACAGCTTTTGAGTGGCTGGAATTCCCATTAACACATCAGAGGAAAACATACAGAACAACACTGTATGTCCTTACTGAGGGTAAACTGTTTGACTCAGCTCAGCCCATAATGCATTAGTTTTATATCACAGAATAGTTTCATGAGTAGTATTCCTTCATGTACTTGTGTTTACAGGTGGTGCAGTAATGTACAGAGTAATACACATAGAATAAACTGATAATATTGGTGTACAGTATGACTGAATTAAAGGAAAATTTATTTACTGTGATTGAATGGATGTTTGTGTTTAAGACTGACAAAAAAGTTTTTTTTTTTAATTGACCTTAATTTACATTAGTTGGCGATATATCCACATACTGAAGTAAAGTTTATTACTGTAAGAAAGTTTGTGCAGAGTACTAGAGTTTACATACAATCATGGTATGTACTAAAGTAAGGAACCAGCTAAAACAAAACATTATAGTATATTTTAGTGTACAGTATACAGTATAGTATAGTATAGTGTAGTGTAGTATAGTAT
>JBBPBX010016714.1:33664-47764 GCA_038048925.1 Garcialebias charrua | reverse complement strand
AAACGTCATGGCATCGTGCAGCGGGACTTTGACCACCTCGATTAACTCCCCCTCGTGCGGCTCGCCTCCGCCTGCGCTGACGCAGTTGTCATCGGACACCTCGGCGTAAAACATGGTCTGCTTGGCGCCCGTTACGCCCACGCCTGATCTGTAGAGGGAAACAAGCAACAGGATCTTCTGACTGAGTCAAGAACGACAGACTGTTTTAAAAGGGTCTTTAATGGCTATACAGTAGTTCCTCGATACTTTGCGGTTCATTTTTCGTGGACTCGCTCTATTGCGGTTTTTCAAAATAAGATTGGACATGACACACAATTGATTGATGGATGAGCCACACGAGCGGCATTGATTGTTTATTTAAAATAAATTATTTTAAAGGATTTTGCACCTGCTGCTCCTTTGAGCAGTCCACAAGTGCGGGGAGAAGTTCCCTCGTGCAGCCTGTCATGATCTCCGCTCTCCACCACCTGCGGCTGTCCGCCACCTGCGGCTGTCCGCCACCTGCAGCTGTCCGCCACCTGCAGTTGTCCGCCACCTGCAGCTGTCCGCCACCTGCAGCTGTCCGCCACCTGCGGCTGTCCGCCACCTGCAGCTGTCCGCCACCTGCAGCTGTCCGCCACCTGCGGATCTCCGCCACCTGCAGCTGTCCGCCACCTGCGGATCTCCGCCACCTGCAGCTGTCCGCCACCTGCGGATCTCCGCCACCTGCAGCTGTCCGCCACCTGCAGCTGTCCGCCACCTGCAGCTGTCCGCCACCTGCAGCTGTCCGCCACCTGCGGATCTCCGCCATCTGCAGCTGTCCGCCACCTGCGGATCTCCGCCATCTGCAGCTGTCCGCCACCTGCAGCTGTCCGCCATCTGCAGCTGTCCGCCACCTGCAGATCTCCGCCATCTGCGGCTGTCCGCCACCTGCGGCTGTCTGCCACCTGCGGCTGTCTGCCACCTGCGGCTGTCTGCCACCTGCGGCTGTCTGCCACCTGCGGATCTACGCCACCTGCGGATCTACGCCATCTGCAGCTGTCCGCCACCTGCAGCTGTCCGCCACCTGCAGCTGTCCGCCACCTGCGGCTGTCTGCCACCTGCGGCTGTCTGCCACCTGCGGCTGTCTGCCACCTGCGGATCTCCGCCACCTGCGGATCTACGCCATCGGCAGCTGTCCGCCACCTGCGGCTGTCCGCCACCTGCGGCTGTCCGCCACCTGCGGCTGTCCGCCACCTGCGGCTGTCCGCCACCTGCGGCTGTCTGCCACCTGCAGCTGTCCGCCACCTGCAGCTGTCCGCCACCTGCAGCTGTCCGCCACCTGCAGCTGTCCGCCACCTGCGGCTGTCCGCCACCTGCGGCTGTCCGCCACCTGCGGCTGTCTGCCACCTGCGGCTGTCTGCCACCTGCGGATCTACGCCACCTGCGGATCTACGCCATCTGCAGCTGTCCGCCACCTGCAGCTGTCTGCCACCTGCAGCTGTCTGCCACCTGCAGCTGTCTGCCACCTGCAGCTGTCTGCCACCTGCAGCTGTCTGCCACCTGCAGCTGTCCGCCACCTGCAGCTGTCTGCCACCTGCAGCTGTCTGCCACCTGCAGCTGTCTGCCACCTGCAGCTGTCCGCCACCTGCAGCTGTCCGCCACCTGCAGCTGTCTGCCACCTGCAGCTGTCCGCCACCTGCAGCTGTCCGCCACCTGCAGCTGTCCGCCACCTGCAGCTGTCCGCCACCTGCAGCTGTCCGCCACCTGCAGCTGTCCGCCACCTGCAGCTGTCTGCCACCTGCAGCTGTCTGCCACCTGCGGATCTCCGCCATCTGCAGCTGTCCGCCACCTGCAGCTGTCTGCCACCTGCGGATCTACGCCATCGGCAGCTGTCCGCCACCTGCAGCTGTCCGCCACCTGCGGCTGTCTGCCACCTGCGGCTGTCTGCCACCTGCGGATCTCCGCCACCTGCGGCTGTCTGCCACCTGCGGATCTCCGCCACCTGCGGATCTACGCCATCTGCAGCTGTCCGCCACCTGCAGCTGTCCGCCACCTGCAGCTGTCCGCCACCTGCAGCTGTCCGCCACCTGCAGCTTAGGGGTGGGCGATATATCGAATATACTCTATGTATCGCGATATTTTAAATGTACGATGGTTAAAAGGGCTATATCGTGTATATCGAGGATCCTCCTGCTGTCGCGCGGGCCCCCACTCGCCCCCCTCCTTCCTGCAGGCTGCAGGAGCCGCGCGCGAGACTTTCAGCACAACATGTAAACACGGCAGATATGAAGAGCGCTGCACGCTGCTGAGGGGGGAAAACAATGTTCTGAGCTAGTTTGGATTAAATTGTCAGATGAGGGCATAAAAAATGTTTTTGTAGACGATGCTGAAAATAGTCCCGAAGAAAGGTCTGAACTACGAATCTTTTTCACCATTTAAACAGCGGAGTGGAGCATGAACGGCAGAACCAAGTGTTTTTACAGCTGCTGCTTCCTTAAAACAAACCACGGGTCTGAGCTTAGTCATGCGTGCACCGCATAGAGAGGTGGAGACATTAATAAATCAGCATTTTATCATTATCGCTAAAGACACGGTCCTTAGCGGCTAACAAGATGGCTAACGCGTTAGCCGTCTTCTTCCACAGCTGAGACTGACCGTGTCTTTAGCGATACAGCTGATTTAATAATGTCTCCACCTCTCGGTTCACGTTTCTGAGTGGAGGCTGTCGTGTTTTACACAAGGATTCAATGCGACACTTTGTAGAGCAACTTTAGAGAACGTCTTCGTGAATCCGGAAACAACCCCTGACCCTTTCACAATAAAACCGGATACAGTACACAGAGGCTCACTGTGATAAATCTGTTCTTGTTCAGAGGTTTTGCAGACATTGCCTGAACTTGGCACAGTTTGAAACTTGTGCACATTTTGTGGTTTGTTGTTAAAAATTACTAGCACATGCAAATAGTTGAGAGTTGTTACCTGTGACTGTTCTGGGTCAGTAAATTTTATGGCCACTGTTTACACTTTTGTTTTTGTATTTTAAAGGCCTTAATTGTTTTGATTTAATATTTTTTTAATGTTAAAAGCACAAGAGCACCTTTTTAAGTTTAAATTATGTATTCTTCCTTTTTGCTTGAAGTACTTTTTATTTATGTGTGCAATTGATGGTTAAAATAAAATATTTAAGTTTGTTCAAATTTAGTGTTGACATTTTTTAATCAATTTTGAATCATTTTTTCATTGATTTTGGAGATATCGCGATATATATCGTGTATCGTGATATAGCCAAAAAATATTGCGATATAATATTTTCCTCATATCGCCCAGCCCTACTGCAGCTGTCTGCCACCTGCAGCTGTCTGCCACCTGCAGCTGTCTGCCACCTGCAGCTGTCTGCCACCTGCAGCTGTCTGCCACCTGCAGCTGTCCGCCACCTGCGGATCTCCGCCACCTGCGGATCTGCCACCAGCAGATCTCTGCCACCAGCAGATCTCCGCCACCACCAGACCTCCTCCGCCACCTGCAGCTGTAGAATATTACAAGTGTGGGAAGTGTTTATAAAGCCCCCCTCTCTAAAAAAATAATAATGAAAAAAATAAATAAATGAATATTATATTTAATATTTTTCCGTTATGCATTTATTTAATATTTATATATTTTATATATTTATATATATAATATATATATATTTTTTTCTTCTTTCAGCTCCTCCCTGCGTTAGGGGTCGCCACAGCGAACTAGTCGCATGAAGATTTGGCAATTGTTTTTTTATGCCGGATGCCCTTCCTGACATAACCACAGACCACCGAGCTACCACAGCCCTGTGTGGAGCAGAGAGCTGTTATCTAGGGTTCCCGGGGGAGCAGATGGTGTGGGTTAAGGGCCTTGCTCAAGGGCCCAGAGTGGGGCAGATGAGGGTGGAGACAGGTGTGACTGCTTCACTTATCCCACCCACATTTTTGATGTAGATCATTCGGATCACAAGTTTACCGTTTAACCTCTGCGCCACCACTTCCGATATATATATATATATATATATACATGTATACTAAAATAAACTATTACTTACTACTACCATTTGTAATACTATCCCTACTTTGTGGTTTTTCTTCGCGCAGGGGTGGGGGTGGGACGCGGCGGAGTGGTCTCTAAACCCTGTGATAAATGAGGGACTATTGTATTTTTTCCTTCAGCATGTTCTAAATTATTTTGTCAATCTAAAAAGTCTGTGAAAGTGGCAAAATCCTAAAGCTTGAGGTTTCATCCCCAGTTTGGTGCCCTCATAGCTCGTATGTGGGTTCAGTTGAAACCAGTCTGCACAACAGAAGCAGCCCACACATAACAGCGGTCATAGACAACACCAACAAAGCTGGAGGAGGCGTTGGAGTCAAATCAAAAACAGCCGAATGAGAGCGTTCAGTCACGCCTGTCCAGCTGCTTCAGTCGGATGTGGGACCGGTAAATCCTGGCCCTCTTAAATGCTCCGTCAAGCTTCAGGAAGTTAATATGGTGTGTTGACAAAGACGGATGGTTTTCCTGAGGCCAACCTCACTTACGCAACCAGAGAGAGCTCTTTAGGTGTGTGATGTCAAAAGTTCCTCCAAGGCGACCAGCAGCTTTGGGCTCCCACATGTAGGAGCCAAAGTTTATTTTAAAGATAAAATACATCACGGTAATGGTACATCAATTAAATGTTTTCCTTTGTTCATATCTTAGATCTTATTACCGTTTTCCCTTTACATTTTATTATTGGATGTAACTGGGACCCTGTGTTCACAGTTTCGTTCCACCACATGTACCACATGTGGTGCGTAGGACAAATAAAGAAACTGACTTTAATTTTGATGGCTCCTCATCCTGAGCCTGGGTCAGGTTCTGCTGGAAGTCTTCCTGTTAAAAGGAAGTCATTCCTTCCCACTGTCGCCTCGTGCTGCTGAGGACGGGGGATTGGGATGAAGTGAAGATTTGATGCAATCTGTTAATCCTTAGATTAACAATCAGCAACGTTACGGTTACATTTTTGTATTGTATAATAATTGGGACTGAAATAAGAGCAAACACCAATTTATGGTTTATGATTTGGACTTTTTAAAATAGTTTTTTATTTAACTTTGTTTATTCAGGCAGTCTCACTGAGTCACCGGGACTCATTTTCAAGAGAGACCTGTTTGGTGCCCCGAGATGACTTTTGTTGTGAACTGGCGCTGCGTAAATAAAAAGTTTATACCTGTATGAAGTGATTCTCTTCAGTTTAGATGCGGGCACGTCATAACCACATTCCTCCAGCACCTCCTGCCGGGCGATCTCCTCCAGGGAGAGGTCTGGTTTGTCCACCAGGCCGGCACAGAGCTCGTAGGTGACCCCCGCTGAGGCTGGGGGCCACTGGGACGAGCTCTCCTCCGTTGAGGCCGACTGGCCCTCCTGAGACTCAGAAGCTTCGCCCTCTTCGGTCTTGTCAGGAGCCTCAGAGGTCTTTGTTTTTGCTCTTTCCCACTCACACATGTACACAGCTGCAGGGGAGGAAAATGGAGAAACGCTGAATAAAGATGGACCTGAAGTTAAGAACCGAATGTTATTCTTGTGGCCATTTTTCTCCCATCAACATTTATAAATGAAGGGAGGAGAAAAGTATTGAGGCCCAGACTTCCTCGAATTTAGCTCAGCGCTATGTGAAAAGGCCTCTGGCGACTTTTAACAAAGGAGATTAAGCTACTTTGTACTGTAATGGGGGCTGTGGGGGTCTATTTATGAGTTTACATTTCAACAATTCGGTTGACTGAACAGAGTTTACATTGTACTGTTTCAAGTGAAAGTGCCCACAGGATGTTCTATACAGTAGTCTAAACTTAGACTGGTGTAAAAAAAAAAAACGTAGGTGGGGGGAGCTGCAGTTAATTTATCTTTGTTGTAGAAAATATGCCAGTTGTGCTACTGGTTTGTTGCTTTCTGAACAAAGAAAGAGCATACCTGGACGGAACTGCTTGACGAGGACAAAACAGTGCGAGGTGGTGTTGAAGATCAGCACGGAGACGCTGCAGGGATCAGAGAAAGAGGCCAGCGTTACACAAAGTTGGTTTAAAAACCTGCACAAACGACGTGTAACTAGGGCTACGTTCACACTGCAGGTCTTAAAGGGGACCAAATACTGTATTGGTTTTATAAATTTTTATGGTATGTCTGTGGGCTATCCAGACCGTGCTCATTCAATTTAATGCACAAAATAATTCTTAGATAATAAAATATCCCCTTTCTAGTTGTGCCTTTTCTGACTTCCGTTCTGAACAGGCTGTTTATGATAAGGCCACGCCCTTCAAAAATCTGTTTACATTAACTCCGCCCTCCAAAGGGGACCCTGAGTCAGACCCAGAGGCAGACGCCATTTTGGGCAGGGCAAATGAGGCGCTGACGCGTCGCGTAGGCCGCTGAGAAACATCCATAAGTTCACCCTCCATGTTAAAAACTCTTCGTCTGACTCTTCGAAAACAAGCAATAAGGCTGCAGAGTAACACACTGGCTGCTAACTGCTATACACGCTCTCTCTAGCGGGGACCGCTTTTTTCACGGACCACATCCGGCGCGGACCGGATATGGTCCGTGAGCAGTCGTCCGGTTGATTTAAGAGCCCGTAAATAAGTTTTTTCGTTGATAGATAATTAGTTATTAGCGGTACTGCATTTTAACAACAACGAAACATCGAACTCTGAGATGAACTCAGGAAAAACAACCGTGACGTCTTTTATACTGAAGTGGGTGGAGCATCACCAGGGGTTGCTAGGTGAGGGGCTGGACTCAGGTTGGGGTGGGTTTTGAAAACGAGACATTTATATCACTGAAAAATAAATATACTTAGAGTAAATATACCACTGGGTGCATTTTTTTGGCCCTAGGACTGTTTTTTTAAGAAGTACATAACCAAAGTTGAGTAAAAAAAAAACATTAAAAAGTGAATTTTGCATCTTTGATCCCCTTCAATGCTCAATTCCGAAGGAAAAAAAATAAATAACTTGATCTCTTGGTGTGAACGTTCACACTACATTTTAAATGCGACCTGCATCAGACTTCAGTGTGAACGATCTACATTGCAGAAGCGACCCGCATGCGCAGAAGAAAACGTGTCTCAGAACGTGACGTGACACGCAGCACCCTGTGTTTGCGGAAGTAAACATGGACGCGACAGTTTTCAGTGTGTGTTCGGTAATTTTGAAGTTGTTGTCCAATCGGGGAAAGCTAAACATCCAAATGATTAAAGGCAAAAGAAAACTGAGAAGAAAGCGAGCGAAATTTTTAGTGATGGCGATTTTTGGAGCTGTGGCTGCTACCTCTGTTCAGAGGGGTGTGTGGATGTGGAGTATATGGTGGCCGAGGAGCGCTGTTCAATTTGGAGTGCAGAGCGTTTTTCTTTTGCAGCGTGTTTGCACCCCTCGGCCACCGTAGGAGTAGGAGCCAATAGTGACGTCGGTCTCACGTCGGTGATGCAAAAGTCAGATGTAAGTCACATGAGCGTTCACACTGCAGTCGCTTTGAAAACATCAGATACCGGTACGGTATATATCCGATTTAAAACCACATACTGTACTGAAACGACCTGGGTCGGATTTGAAAGAAATCTTATTTGTCGCGTTCAGACCATCATAAAAAATTCGGATATGGGTCAGATGGGGCAAAAAAAATAAAAATCGGATGTGGGTCGGATTTGCCTGCAGTGTGAACTTGTCGCGATAAACAATAAATCAATTAATCACATGATAAATAAAAATGATCAAACTCATTTTCATTTATCGGCTTTATAATTTCTTCGTGTCTCTTTCTACTGAAGACACTGGATGACAAAAGGCTCAACTCCAGTGCTCTTCACTGACCCCACCCTTTCTCTTTTCTCTTTAAAATCAATTTCAACCATCCAAAATCGCGTTTTTGGATCGTTAAAAGCAGTTAAGCTGAGAAGCTAAGCTACGAGCCAAGCTAACAGGCCGACCTTGGGGGAAAATAATAATAATAATAAATTCAATTTATAACGCACTTTTCATTAAAGCTTCAGTATGTAGCTTTTTTTATGAACATATTTCTTCACTCTGTCACTACCTCCTGACAGACTGATGTTAGCCAGGTAATCTCTGAAAAAAAATTAAAAAAAATATTGTCCCCTTGCTTCTCCAGGTGGTAAATAAGCATTTCTAAAAAGAAAAGGTGACCCGCCATTTTCCAGCCAATAAAAACAGAGTTTGTAACCAGCCAATAAAAACAGAGCTTGAATTTGAATCAGCCAATAAAAACAGAGCTTGAATTTGAAATTCAACAGACCACAAGGGGGCAGAGCCACATATGGCTCTGAGGGGGAGGGATCAGAATGCTTTGCCTGTTGAAAATATTTCTAAGTTCTGCAGTTCTACAGAAACTGCATACTGAACCTTTAATGAAAATCTCAAAGTGCTACAAAGTGCAACAGAATTAAATGTCAATAAAACAAGTAATAAAACAAGTAAAATCAATAACAGTATCAACTAAGATCAAAGATAGAATCATGAGGAGGCAGAGTATGCTTGGTTAAAAAGAAAGGTCTTCAAGCCGCTCTTAAAGTCAACCAGTGACTGTGGAGCTCTTAGGCAGTCAGGAAGAGAGTTCCACAGGCGGGGGGCAGCCACACTGAAAGCCCGGTCTCCCATGGTCCTTAATTTGGTTCTCGGAATGTGAAGTAGATGACTGTTCTGTGACCGTAGAGACCGGGTGGATGAGTATGGTGCAAGAANAAAAAAAAAAAAAAAAGCTCCGTCTTGTCAAAGCTCCAAAATTCACGGTTGAAACCAGTGCCTTCATCTAAAAAGTTGTTTTTCTCTGCAAAAAGAAGCTGAAAACTTGTTTACTGCTTTTTTAATTAAAAGCTTTGTGTGAAAAATGCTATGCTAAAGAGCTCAAACCACACTGAGTGACCGCCATTTTGAGAACCGAAAGAAAGGAAAGAGAGACAGCCCATGTCACGTCCCATTTTCTTAAAGAGACACGCTGCTCGCTCCCTCACTATCCATCCTTCGGTTCAAACAATCTTATGCTGTCATCTGGTGGTCAAAAAGGTACTACACTTAACAAATTAACCAATAATTCTTCTTAAATTTGACATGACTTATTATTGTCAAATTTCAAACAATATTATCATTTATCGCAATAATTTCTGAGACAATTAATCGCCCAGCAAAATTTGTTATCCTGACAGACCTACGTGAAACTGGAAACTGTGGTCAAACACTAAAGACAACCCCATTTTATTTCAGGCATAAAAGTTTGAAGGCATTTTACCTTTTTTTGTCTTCTACAGGACAAAAATATTTAAAATATAATAAACCGCAAGTTCATTAATGCGTGGGAAATTTTAATTTTATTTGGTATGTATGTGAATAACTTCATTATATCAATGCACTTAACCATCAGATTCACAACACAATGCCTTGCCAAGTGTACTCTTGTATTGGACATTTCCTGTGATAAACTTCTAAAAATAAAGTGATACTAAAATACCCCCCACTTCTAAAATAAGACATAGAATCAGAGATCAGAAGGTCAAATCACAGGGATATGGACCCGTCACTACAAAGATATGGAAATGAAAGTAGAGCGAAGGTCCTGGTGAAATGTAGTCGGGTCAGTTTGTGTTTGTGCGGCGCTGCCGGTGCAGACTTGGAGGCCCTGGGTCTGTGTTGGGAAAAGCGGATGCGTCTGAGGTGGCAGGAAGCCCTGCCCTGTCTTTCCCGTGCTGAAAAGGAACCAGTTAAAATATTAGACCATGTCTACTCAGGTCATGATCTCATGGCTGCGTTTGGATGTTTGAGCTGAGACTTTGAAGAAGAAAAGGTCACGTTGGCCAGAAAAGTTTAACTTTACATGTAAATCCAACAAAGTTTAGTCAGGTCATCTGGACGGTTTCTTTGTTTTTGTTGAGAGATGTTTCATCCAGCCATAGCCGAAGTGGTTCAAAACATCAAAGTTCATGCTCAATAATCCAGAGGACCTGCCTTAACTTTACTGGGTTTTTTACCTGGATTGTTGAGCATGAACTTTGATTTTTACATGTAAACTTTAAAAAAACAACTGACATACTGTATCCATTCAATAATTCAGGTCCACTTCAAGGTTGGATTTTGTTCTTCTTTCGGCTGCTCTCTTCTTCAGGGGTCACCACAGCAAACTAACTCCAGTTTATTCATCTTTTTATCCTGTTAAGCACCTTGGTCAATGCAAGGCATTGTAGGAAGGTGCTATACAAATAAAGTTTATTATTATTATTATTATTAACTCCCACAAAGACCTGGCAATTGTTTTGTACTCCAGATGCCGTTCCTGACACAACCAAGACCACAGAGCTAGGGCGCCCGGGGGAGCAGATGATGTGGGTTAAGGGCCTTGCTAAAGGGCCCAGAGTAGGGCAAATGGGAGTGGAGGCAGGTGTGGGTGCTTCACCTGTTTTCACTCACATTTTGATGTCAGTACAGTGAGTCGAACAGGCAACTGTCCGATCACAGGCCCACCTTCTCTAACCTCTCCACCACTACTTGTCGATACTTAAGGGTTGTATATTGTCTGCATATTTTATACAATTTTAATAATTCACACCTAAATGTTCATTCAGAAGATGTCTGCTGTGACTTTTGGTATTTGTAACGTTTGTTCTTTTTATATACTATGTGTGGCACAGTGATTAGAGAAGGCTGCTCTGTGATCAGAAGGTCACTGGTTCAACTCCCCAGAACGACAACATCAAAATATGGATGGAAAAGATTCAACACCCACACCCGTCTCCACCCTCATTTGCCCCACTCTGGGCCCTTAAGCAAAGCCCCCAACACACTGTCTGCTCCCAGACGGGTCTCTCTTCAAAATGAGTCCTTGTGACTCAATGAGACTATAGTATACCTGTATAAATAAAGGTTAAAATAAAGTTGAATATAATAATAATAATAATCATCATCATTTTATTTAAAAGCGCCTTTCAGGACACCCAAGGACACTTAACAAACCAATACAGTGTAATACAGATCAAACATTATCAGCAACAAATTGAAATATAAAATACATAAAGGATATAAAATGGAAGATAATAAAAATACATTTAGTAAAGTTAATGATAAGCTAGTCTAAAGAGATGGGTTTTTCGGGCAGTCTTGAACAGAGAAAGGGAGGTGGTGTTTCGAAGGTCTGGTGGTAGAGCGTTCCAGAGGTGAGGGGAAGAGCAGGTGAAGGCCCTGCTCCCCATGGTGGAGAGGCGGGCAGAGGGTACATGGAAATGTAACGAAGAGGAGGATCTGAGAGAGCGTGATGGGATGGAGATTTGTAAGAGGTCAGATAGATAAGGAGGGGCAAGGTTGTGGATAGCTTTGAACGTGAGGAGTAGAATTTTGAAGATGATGTGTGATTTAACCGGGAGCCAGTGGAGCTGCTGCAGGACAGGAGTGATGTGATTATAGTAGGAGGTTTGAGTGATGACACGGGCAGCTGAGTTCTGGACCATCTGTAACTTGTGGAGAGATTTGTTGGGGAGGCCATAGAGAAGGGAGTTGCAGTAATCGATACGGGAAGTCACAAGACTGTGCACCAGGATGGCTGTGGAGCGGGGTGTGAGAGAAGGACGGAGACGGTTAATATTACGGAGGTGGAAATAGGCAGACCGAGTAATATTGTTGATGTGTGAAGTGAAGGAGAGAGTGGTGTCGAGGATGACACAGACTCTTGACCTGAGGGGAGGGGGATAGCAGAGAGTTGTTAAGGGGGACGAGAAGATGTTCTGATTTTGAAATGGAGTTTTTGGTACCAACAAGAATGATTTCTGTTTTGTTACTGTTTAGTTGAAGGAAATAGTTAGAAAACCAGTGATTTAGCTCAATGAGACAGTCGGTGAGGATGGAGGGTGGGTGGGTGGAGTTTGGTTTTGATGACAAGTAGAATCAATACAGAAATCCATTGAGATCTCGTCAAAAACAAAGTTGTATTCAAATTTGCCTTCAGCTTTTGTTTTTAAATTCCCATGCTACTTCTAGCTTTTTGTTAGCCTTGCCTACTTTTCAACCAGTTACTTTTACCTCAAGTTTTTCTACACTTAACTAACAAAAGGCAAGCAATCTCTTCCTCCTCCTATGTTGACGCCATGACTGAAATTGTGAGAAATGAAGGAATTTGTCACGAGCGAATGAAAATCAGGCCCGGCGTGGCTGCGGGAGGGTCTGGGGATTTCCTGGTGGGCTGGTCTTATGTGTGGGCTGCAGGGCCTGTGCTCTCTGTTTCTTTTTATTTTTTTTAAAACTTCTTACTAACAACATATAAACACAGAACACCACTGCGGCTGGGGCTGCCAGCTCTCTTTTTTCCTTTTTTTTTTTTGTGGCAACCTGTCAATCAATCCAATAGGCATGTCATAAAATGACCAATCGACAAACTCAGTTTGTCCCAAAGGTAAACGCCCCTTGGAGCTGACTGCAGCCAATCAGGGTGGATGCTCGAGTATGAAGTGTCAACCGTCTGCGGACAGAGCTCACAGTTTCTGCGCGGACTGAGGACCGCACGAGTCTGTGGGAGCCTAAAGCGAGATACCATGTCAAGTCAGAAATACGTATGTTGCTTTCAATAACCCAGTGAATTTCAGGTCTCTCTTGTAAATGGGTCCCCGAGGCTCAATGGGATTAACCTGTCTAAATAAAGGTCGAATGAAAAGTTTTGGCTATCATACCATACCATACCATACCATTTTATTTATAAAGCACTTTAAACAGGAACAAGTCCACACCAAAGTGCTGGACAAACAAACACGCAACAGGCAACACAGACAATGAAGTACAACACGAAAAACATAAAAACATTGCAGATCATAAATCAAACGATCCAATACAAATCAGCTGGCATTGAAAGCAATGGAGTAGTAGTGAGTTTTTAACCGGGATTTGAAAACCGAGAGGGAGGGGGCCTGTTTGATGAGCAGCGGTAACTCGTTCCAGAGTCTTGGGCCTGCTACAGAGAACGCCCTGTCACCCCTGCGCTTAAGGCGAGTTTCTGGAACTATTAAGAGTACCTGATCCTCTGACCTCAAAGCACGTGGAGGGACATATGGGTGTATCAGATCCGAGAGATAGGCGGGGGCGAGACTGTTCAGCGATTTGTAGACATACATGAGAATTTTGAATTGGATTCGAAGATGAACCGGTAGCCAGTGAAGGGAGGCCAAGATTGGTGTAATGTGCTCTCTTTTGCGTGTGCTGGTTAAAAATCGGGCAGCTGCGTTCTGTTCCTACACTTAACCTTCTGCTTCTGGTTAGCTTTTTTTAGTTTCTGTTCTCCTTGTTTAAAGATTAAAAATTCATCTTCGGTAAATTTCACCAATCAGCTCTCAGCATTCAGAATGAATTTTTGAAGAAAATAGAAACATTTCTAGTTATAACAACTTTCAAATGCTGAAATGGAAACTGCAGCAGCAGGTCTAAAGAGTAAAAGTTGTTTTCATTCATAACGCTGAACGAGCCAGTGGTTACACCAGATTTGCTGCATTTTTATGTACTACAACTAGTTAGGACACGTCTTATAACAACTGAACCTGACTGTACAGTACAACAGGAAATACTTGAACATGGAGATAAATGTGGTGGCACGTTGGCTCAGTTGGTAGAGCTGTTGCCTCTCAACAAGAAGGTCTCCGGTTAAAATCCCAGCCCGGGAAATTTCTGTGTGGAGTTTGCATGTTCTCTTCGTGCATGTGTAGGTTTTCTTAGGGCACTCCGGTTTCCTCCACAGACCAAAAACATGCATGTTAGACTGGTTGGTAACTCTAAATTGTCCCTAGGTGTGAGTGAGAGAGTGAATGGTTGGTTGTCTCGTTTGTTTCTGTGTGTCCCTGTGATGGACGCACAGTGATGGCTGGACATGGGCATCAGTGACAACCGCAACCCAAAAAGGAAGAAGCAGGTAAACGATAGTGGATGGATGATCCATCTCAAGTTCTCCATTGTTACTAAAACAAAGTCCAAAGTACTGTACAGATAAAATGGATTCAATATACACTGTACTGTATATGTACAGTAGTCCCACGTTTATCGCGGGGGATCCATACCCTGAAGACCCGTGATAAGTGAAAAACCACCAAGTAGGAATAGTAATACAAGTAGTAGT
>JBBPBX010016714.1:0-33389 GCA_038048925.1 Garcialebias charrua | reverse complement strand
AAAATTCCATGACGATCGTGCGGCTCATCCATCAATGAGCCAAATGTGTGTCATGTCCAATCTTACTTTGAAAAACCGCAATAGAGCGAGTCCGCGAAAAGCAAACCGCAAAGTAGCGAGGGACTACTGTATATAAATATTTAAATAATTTTTCATAAATGTTAGGAAAGAGTTTTTTAAAGACAGTAGTAGACAGCATCTTCCTGCATGGCTCGGCCGACAGCCTCTGTGTCTGAAAGGAACAGGTCATTGTGACTCTGTAACTGCAAACACTTCTGATAATTTTCAGCGCGTCTCAAGCGAGCAGCTACAAAAACACACCAACTCCTTGGTTCACATCCTTTTTCAATCACTTTTCTCTTTCCTTTCACCTAAAAGGATAAAACGACCTAACCGCAATAAAAAGGATGTTTTTGTTCCTACTCATCTAGTGAAAGGATATAAAGTTTATATCCTTTCACTAAATGAGTAGGAACAAAAACACCCTTTTTATTGCGGTACGCAGATTGTTGTTGAGGGATTTGAATAGTGAATGTTGGTAGGTTTCACAACCAGTTTTTTTTTTTTTCCTAAGTAAACCTTAATATTTTTGGTGCAATATATTCAAGTGGGTAGAAGTTACACTGTGGAGAAGAACAGAAGTTGTTTTTTTCTTAATTGCTCGAGCAGGGGATGGATTCCTAGATTAAAGTCAAAGTGTCTTTACTGTCATTCACATCACATGCGGTACATGTGGTGGAACGAAACCATGTACACAGGGTCCCAGTTACATCCAACAAAAATACAAATTGTAAAGAAAAACAGTAATAAGATCTAAGACATGAACTAAGAAATATGCTAAACTAAGAATTTACTAAGCACTAATAGTACAAAACAATGCACCAAACAACAGCAGCACGAACATGAGTCTTTGTGAGCAGATGAGGACGAATGAAAACAAGAAATAAATCAGCAGCATGAGATCAGCAGCATGGATAGTCAGTAGCACATATCAACAATCAAGTGGCATCGTCCTTGGGTGTCCTGATTTGAAAGGCGCTTTTAAATAAAATTATTATTATTATTATGATGCAGCTACATACCTAAATGAAAGTCGATATGCAGCTTATTTTTAGTTATCCAAATCATAATGTTAACATTATGCATAAATGGTAGCAGCCATCTTGGGTTTTGACCTCATTTTCAATAATGTATTTTATTATGTGTCGATGCAGCCACACATCAAAATGGAAGTTGGTACCTCACATAATTTTTAAGTTATCGTGCTCACAACATGCACAGACAGATGGATCGTACTTCCAATTTCTACTTTTCGCAATGGGAGGCAAAAATACAGTCAGGATTTGTTGTTCGTGGTATTTTTGTTTAGTACTTAAGTCTTTTGTGATTTATTTTTCGGTTAGTTTCTTCTCGGTTGCGTTTTATTTTCTGTGGTCGGTTATCTCCGTGTTTCTTGAGCATGCATCAGGATATCTCTGTGTTTAGTTTTGCTCCTCGTGTTTTCAATTGTTTAATCTTTGTGCGCTCAGTCACTTCTCATTTTCTGCTCCCTCAGTCAGCCTGATATGTGTCTGCGCCGTTTCACCCGTCACATCTGTAGCTACTTCTCCCATCAGCCCCAGTACCTTTTAGTTCTTTAGCTTCACTTCACTCAACAGTTGTGTATTGTTGGCTTCTATGCCACATTCCAGTTTCTTCAGAGCCTTCTTGTGTTGTGCCATTTCGGAGCTGGTCACTTATACTGCCACAACAGTTTCTATTTTTTTTTTAAGAGTGTTGTTTTTTTTCAGGCTCCTCGTGTCAGTCTGCATTTCTTTAGTCTAACATCCATTAAACTGTGACAAACACGACAGGTATTCATTTCCCACCAGCGGTTTTACTATAGGATTTTATTACAGTACACATGAAGCTGATACATTTGAAGCAGCTGTGAAATTAAACAGCAGTCAAAAATACCCTTGAAAAATCTTGCAGAGGAGCATCGCTACTGTAGAGCAATGAAGGATAAGGTAACTGGTAAATGAAATATCCAGAATAAAGGCAAAACCCCTGAGAGAGCAGGTATGGGTCCTGCAGGGCTGTTATGCATCATCTCTGATGTTCTACTGCTTAATGTTGGGAAGAAAAACTAATGGTTAATCTGAGGAGACCTAAACTGCTCTCAGGACCTTTTTCATGCACAGTTGACTTCCTCTATAGGCATCCTTGCTGAACAATGAGAAAAATGGGTAAAAGCAGATGTATCAATAGCTAAACCAATCAAAAACTGCTAGAAAACTCATGCTATCAACATAAAACTGGGTCTGATTCGAATGTACCGTAGTATACGGTATTCTCTTGTAGCAGAACTGAAAACATGATTTGATTATTTAGTTTTTTAATCAATCAGAACTATAGAGTGGTTTTATTGTAGCTGCAACGACAATCAACAGCTGGTTCATAAAGAGGTTGGCAAAGTTGTACAGTATAAAGCCTCAGTTAAATTGTAGTTTATGTCTCGACTTAAAGACGAACAGAGAACAATAGTGATGTATTTTTAGTCGAGATCCTCTATTGACTGTGTCGGGGTTAGATTTCTTCGAGCAGCTCCTCTACATTGATCTGATTGATCAGCCTCTGATGGACAACACACAGATGGTCCATTCAGTCACTTAATATTTTTGATTTTTTTTATTGTTCTTTTGAAAGACGATGCGTAGTTGTGCAAGGACAAATAAAAATGCAATGCAACTCCGAGAAATACGCTAAACGATCCTGAGTCCTTTTAACGGATGCTACAACAATTTAGTGGAATTTCCTCTTTAAGAAGAGTAGCGTGTTGCCATGGGAAATCTTTGGTTGGGAATGGAGGTTTGAAGCTTGCTGCTTTTTCTCAGGGGTGCTATTTTTACAAAGAACCTGTGTTTAGGGTCAGTAGAGGAGGAAGGGTTGAAATGACCTGAAACTTACCTCAGGGCATTACGGTACATTAAGGAGAACCAGTGGTTTGGCACAAACATGTGATATTTGTCTTACGATGCATTCCATGAAACTCAGACTTTATAAGCAATGTATTTGATTTAGGATAAGTTTCCACATCTAATAGAAACAGGCCTGTTTAGTTTGATGATCCAAAATGAAAAGTGTAAGTGAAAGATTAAAAATATGTGATAGATTTCCAAACATTGACAGACAGAAGAAAAGCCTAAGCACAAAACAAAATTAGCATTTTGGCAGAACAACTTTATATCATTGGATGCTGATAAAAAAGACCAATTTAAACAAAACAAAAAGCCATTGGAAATACATTTTACAGTGAACAAAAAATATGAGTGATAGAAATAAATGTTGAGCACATTCGTTCTCGTTTGTTGATCCCAGACAGCTACATGGGATTCAGATACTTTAGATGCAAGCTCTTCGATTTAAAAAAAAATTTGGACATGAACATGGATGTTACAGAGGTTGATCGGCATCCACAGAAATGCAGCTTGACCCGTTTCAAGTCCAATTTGTGAAGATAAATTTGCCTCAAAAGAACTCACAAAAGCAAACAAGATTCAAAAAGGCATACAGTTTTTTCAAGATAATGTATATTTTTCTAAAACTAGATATGTTCCAGATTCATTCATTCATTCAACCTTTATTTAGACAGGTTAATCCCATTGAGCCTCGGGGACTCATTTACAAGAGGAGACCTGAAATTCACTGGGTTATTGGAAGCAACATATTTCTGACTTGACACGGTATCTCGCTTTAGGCTCCCACAGACTCGTGCGGTCCTCAGTCCACGCAGAAACTGTGAGCTCTGTCCGCAGACGGTTGAGACTTCATACTCGAGCATCCACCCTGATTGGCTGCAGTCAGCTCCAAGGGGCGTTTACCTTCGGGACAAACTGAGTTTGTCGATTGGTCATTTTATGACACGCCTATTGGATTGATTGACAGGTTGCCCAAAAAAAAGGGAAAAAAGAGAGCTGGCAGCCCCAGCCGCAGTGGTGTTCTGTGTTTATATGTTATTAATAAGAAGTTTAAAAAAAATTTAAAAAAAGAAACGGGGAGCACAGGCCCTGCAGCCCACACATAAGACCAGCCCACCAGGAAATCCCCAGACCCTCCCGCAGCCACGCCGGGCCTGATTTTCATTCGCTTGTGACAAATTCATTCATTTCTCACAATTTCAGTCATGGCGTCAGCATAGGAGGAGGAAGAGATTGCTTGCCTTTTGTAAAAAAAAAAAAAAAAAAAAGGCCATTAAACCAAACCACAGCAGAAGAAGGAGAATTTAATACATCGGTGTCGCATACAAAACAGTCCGTCGCCGTGCAGCTTTTTGTGCGACACAAAGTACACACACGCAGTCGTAAACATTGATCTTTGCGCAGATATGCCCTGCGGGCGTTCGCTTAAACTCCAATCCAGTCCGCGCAGACCTCCGCGGACTGAGGTCTGCGCAAGTCTGTGGGAGCCTTTACATTGACATTAATTGATGCCAAAAAATGATAATTTTATGGACTGTACAAAAATAAACTAATCAAAATTGGTAGGTTATTCTTCTTCTGGAAAAAACTACCTACTGCCCTCAGCGTCCTAGCCTCTACCAGAGAGTGGTAGATGGTTAAACATGTACGTAGAAAAAATAAAGGCAATAATTGTTGCCAGTGGGATTAAACAGGTTGACAAGCTGATGAAGATTCTCAGTCATCCACGACCTGATAAATTCAAAAATTGTTCAATATAAAAAAAACTGGACTTTATTTGTAACAGAAGACGTGTCGCTCTTCATCTTATCTCAGCCTTTCAAACCTGAACCCCGCACTCTCTGCTCTTTGAATTGAAAAAGCTCCTCAGATGAAGAACGAAACGTCTTCTGTTACAAAGTCCAGTTGTTTATGTATTGAACGTTTTTTTATTTTGAACAGGTCGATAACATTTATTATCAGGGGTGCACCGATTGTTGTGGTTTGGCCAATCACCGATCTCTAAAAAAGTCTAACCTACCGATACAGATTTTGTTTTATAAGTGACACTGTCAGGTGTTATAAGGTCACAATGCACCTTCAATTGTCCAATCTTATTTTACTGAAAAACATACCCTTGAACAATATCCTAGAAACAGTACAAACTTGTTTTAACTGGCCATTAGGTAGTGCTCTGAAATATAAATGAAGTTCAGACAATTGTTGTTAAAACTACAAAAAATGAAAAATCTGTAAAATCGGTTTCTCATGTGTAATGGGCATGACCGTGTCCACTTTGATACACCTGTGTATTTTTGAACTGTTCCAGAGATGACTTTTACTGACCTCTCAGTAAAGCAAGACATTTACTACAAATTATTCCATTAGTTGTAATCTGAGAACATAGTCACCAAAAGAGACTATTCCTATCTTTGATTTTATTCTAATGTAATCAAAAGAATAACTTTTGTCATTTTCATGATGTGTGCTTTTAAGCTGTGTTATTCTGTAGAGTTAAACTGTGTCACTTCTGCACATCACTGTGTCCACTGCTGGGTGAAAGTTGAAGACTCGGGTCAGAGAGACCCGGCCGTTTTGTTTAGAAAGTCAGAAGACAGTTAATCCGTTGTTTTCATGAGAAGGGCTCCAGCACTCTCTGTCTTTCCAAAACATTTTCACTCTGCTTTGAATTTCACCTTGAGTCTTGATAACAACAAGTGAACTCCTCGCTGGTCCACGGACCAATGAAAAAGAGACAAGTCTCTCTCATCTCAGAGTTCTTTCTTAAAGTTCTAAGCTAAGCTGGAATGTTTGGAGTCTGCTGGGAACGTCAAGAGATGTGAACTTTTCCCAAAGAGCTGGATGGACGTTTAGTCACACGCTAAGGACACGTCATCCAGTTAAGGACTAATAACATGCTGTTATGAGTCCACTTAGAACGAGCGTACAAGCTCAGAACTTTGAATTAAATTCCTTTATGGAATAAGTTATCTTGAAGTCAACCAGTAGCCGACATATTTTCTGAGAATCGACGCGGAACCCAGGAGACGTTGGAAAGTAAACAACCAGCTCGGACGTGCTGGGCCTGAAGGACTCTGTGCATCTGAGTGTCTGGTGTCATCTCTTTATCAGACTCGTCGTCAAAGGTAAAGAGCTGTTTACAAACGTACCTGGATTTCAGCAGAAGTCTGATGGGAAGTGTCACTTCTGGTAACATGCTCAAGACAATTTCCTTTAAACCATCTCTCCATCTTTCCTCCTATTTCCTTTCCCCTCAATTCTAAGCTGGAAACTATTTAAGTCATAGAGCCCTCAGACTAAGTATTTTAACATCCTATATTTGTCTGTTGTGTTACAATTTAAATGTGCTGACGTGTTAAATTGCAAGAAAGTGAAATCATGTCAATCAAGTGTAATGGTGTTAATTTAGTTGATTTATTTTAAATAAATGGTAGTGTCTTTGGCACACCAAACTAAGTTAATGTCTCTGTCACTTAATGGCTTTATTTATTTATCCATCATAAAGATCACAGAAATATTGGGTAAACTGAAAAAGAAAAGAATCCGTGAAATTACTATTCAATCTGAATAAGTAAATTAATTAAGGATAAAGAGGTCAGCTTAATACTGACCCCTGATAAAATCCTTTACATCTGGGTGGCACCGTATGTGTTTAAAGACACAATATGGTGGCTCCCTCATGTTTACTTCACATGCAAGTACCAGCCGATCTCCGATCTACCAAAATGAAGGAAATTTGGGCCTTTCACAGGGGTGCACCGATAAATTGGTCTGCCAATTTATCAGTGCACCCCTATTTATTATCTTAGATATAAAGAACAGAAGACCTCCATGTTTGATAGTTGATGCAGATGTCCAAACTTTTAACTGGCCTTGAACGCAGCATTACACTTTGTGAATCAGGAGCATGAAAAAAGTCTCAAAGTTCTCAAATGCAACGAGCTGATCCATTCGCAGGAGGCGATTTGTGCACGTGTGCAATGCTGAAATATATACATTTGAAAAACTGTTTACGCATTTGTGATACCTGTGGTAAACATCTGGGAATCTAGTCGTACACTCGTGGATCTTGTTTTATGTTTTTATGAATACTTTTGAGACTAACTTATATTTCTATACAAAAATGGCTGTTTGAATGTTGTTTTATTTGTGTTAAGAGAATTCTCGATAAAGAATATGGATGTTTATTGTGCTTTATTATTGTGGCTGAGAACATTCTTCCCCTCTGCCCTGAGAACAAGGAAAAACTCTCTCTTATCTCAAACTGAAGGATGCCTTTTGACGCCCATGAACCATATGTTTGTGTTGTGTGAGGAGGCTGCAGCTGGCTTCAAAGACTCCCACTGAATTACAGTAAGCTCTGCTGAGCTGAGAATGTTGTAAAAACAAGCATGAGCAGATAACACTGCTCATAGCTCATTTCTGTGACTGGTCTCCATATATATGTGTTGATGTGTTACATGCCCATGGCATATAACTTATTTTAGTCAGAACACAATATTGTTTAAAGGTTTTGAGCAGAGGCATGAGTTGTTTAGAGGTTGTGGGAGCCTAATTGACTGCAGCTGGTGCTCATTAACCTGCTGTAGGTGGAGGTAGTTGCTTCCTCTCTCTATATTAGGTCCAAGCCACACAGCAGAGAAAGAGAAGCAAGCAGAGGAGATCCAAGCAGAGGTCCTTGCAGCCCCAGAAGAAGAGGCTGCAGCTGCAGGAGCAGCAACAGCAGACCTGATGCAGGAGAAGCTGAACAGAGGTCTGCAGCAGCAGCAGTGTGAGAGGAGCCATGAAGCCATTTGTTGAAGCCACATGAGGAGGCCGTTTGGAGCCGTTTGAGGAGGCCGTTTGATCCGTTTGGAGCCTTTTGAGGAGGCCGTTTGGAGCCTTTTGAGGGGGCCATTTGGGATGTCTGTATGAAGAAGCGGATGTTGTGAAATGAAGCAGAAGACCTGCTGTCGTGAGAGGCTGGAGTGAGACCTGCTGCTGTGTGTTTAAGAAGAGGAAGCTGAATCCTTCTGTCGTAGAGACCTACTGTCGTGTGAAGCTGGGTGCTGTAAACCAGGAGCCATGAGTGACCTGCTGGACTTTTGAGTTTTTTTGTTATTAATCTTCCAGAAGCTGGTTTTGAGAAGTCCAACATTTTTCTTTAATTACTTCTTTTTTTTTTTTAGGACACAGACTCAGAGAGCCTAAAATAAACTTTTTTTAAACATCTTTTCTGTGTCTCGTGTCCTTGTATGCTACGTGCCTTTGGGTCGTAACATATTATGGGCGCTCGTCCGGGATTTGAATGAGACAGGAGCTAATTTTTTTTGTTTTTCATCATTTTTGATGAGAATAATAATAATGGGGGCTCGTTGAACCTGAAGAGTGAGTTGTTTGGACTGTCCGATGGATTTTTTTTGAAGATATATATTTTTTAAGGTTTTTGTGGAATTTTGGGCTTTGGTACTATTGGCTGGGAGAGTTTTTGTGTTCGTGAGCCGTAGTGTGTGTGCAGGTTTTGTAGATGGATTGTCAGGATTATCAGGAGCGTTTAAGGAAGCTTAACGCTGAGCTTGACAGGAGAGCTGCGTTTAGTAAACAGGTGATCATTGATCAGTTGAGGGAGAATAGACTTATCCTTGAGCGAAAGCAAGCTGCTCTAAGAGCAGAACAAATTGAACGTCAGCTTAAACATCAAGTTTTTTTGAGAGAACAAGAGCTTAGACGTCAAAGTATTGAAGCTGCTCAAAGGGAACTTGAAGTTGTACAACAAAGTCGTCAAGCCACTCTAGTTGAGAGAAATGGTCATTTAAAGCAGGATGACGTGGTTATGTATTATTTGTTGGTCGCTCCTGAGGTGACACCACTGGTGGAGGAAAGAGTCTACGAGGACAAAGATGCTGTTGATCTCTGACTGTTTTTTCTTTTTTTCAGAGTCTGATAACGTCCCTGTGAGCGAGTTAGCAGAGGTTAACAGCGAACCAGACGGGGATGATTTTGGTCTGGGCGATTGTTTTTTATTGGATCAGAAGTAGTGGAGACAACACAGACAGTTGCTTCTGCTCCTTTGTGTCAGTTACCTGCCGTTTCAGGACATATTAAAGGAGTTTTGATGCTGGAACCGTTTGTTGAACATGTTAACCATGATTGTGTGTTTTTTGACTCTCGATGCTTTGTCTACAGGGTGCCTGATGGCAGAGCTGGTGCCGCTGACATGGTATTACTGTCAAGTGATGGAAGTGGTGACACGGAGGTGAATGGTTTCCCTCTGGTTGTTGGAAAAAACCCTGATCTTCAGACTAGCATCATGGATCAGAATGTTGGTGAGAGTGCTGCTAAACGGAGGCCTTGTGATGTGAGACCTGATAAGCGACGCCTTTTTGGGTTTCAGGTACAGGTAGTCCCCGACTTACGAGCGCTCTGACCTACGAGGTTCCGGACTAACGAGCTGGCGAATTTTTTGGAAAAAACGCAAAAAATACCGAGTTTTTCTGTGTTTTTTCAACATAGTTCGTTAGCTAAACATGTGGACACACGTTTCCGATCATTTTTATGCACTCGTAAGCAGTTTTTCGATGAAAAACGAGTGTTTGTAGTCGCGCTAGCAAAACCGTTCCAACTTACGAGCGAAATTCCGGACTTACGAGACACGTGGCGGCCGTTCCAAGTTACGAATTTTCGCTTTACGAGCGCCTCGGAGGAACGGAACTCGCTCGTAAGTCGGGGACTACCTGTATTTCTGAAGGCGACTGTTGGTTGTGTGTGATGTGTGTGTTTTTTTTTTTTTTTGCTTTGTTGTTAGTGTTGAGGGTGTAGAAGATTTTTTTTGGTTTCATTTACCGGTACATGGGTGATGAGTGTGGTGCAATATGGCTGCATCATCCCATGTAATTTCTTATGTGGGGGGGTGTTACATGCCCTAGGCATATAATTTATTTTAGTCAGAACACAATATTGTTTAAAGGTTTGAGCAGAGGTATGAGTTGTTTAGAGGTTGTGGGAGCCTAATTGACTGCAGCTGGTGCTCATTAACCTGTTGTAGGTGGAGGTAGTTGTTTCCTCTCTCTATATTAGGTCCAAGCCACACAGCAGAGAAAGAGAAGCAAGCAGAGGAGATCCAAGCTGAGATCCTTGCAGCCCCAGAAGAAGAGGCTGCAGCTGCAGGAGCAGCAACAGCAACAGCAGACCTGATACAGGAGAAGCTGAACAGAGGTCTGCAGCAGCAGTGTGAGAGGAGCCATGAAGCCATTTGTTGAAGCCACATGAGGAGGCCTTTTGAGGAGGCCGTTTGGAGCCTTTTGAAGAGGCAGTTTGGAGCCTTTTGAGGAGTCCATTTGATCCGTTTGGAGCCTTTTGAGGAGGCCATTTGGAGCCTTTTGAGGAGGCCGTTTGAGAAGTCCGTATGAAGAAGCGGATGTTGTGAAATGAAGCAGAAGACCTGCTGTCGTGAGAGGCTAGAGTGAGACATGCTGCTGTGTGTTTAAGAAGAGGAAGCTGAATCCTTCTGTCGTGGAGACCTACTGTCATGTGAAGCTGGGTGCTGTAAACCAGGAGCCGTGAGTGACCTGCTGGACTTTGAGTTTTTTTGTTACTAATCTTCCAGAAACTGTTTTTGAGAAATCCAACATTTTTCTTTAATTACTTCTTTTTTTTTTAGGACACAGACTCAGAGAGCCTAATGCCCCTTTTCCACCGGTCGGCACGGGTAGGATATTACGTCATATGTGCGTCGCAGACACCCCCTTTACGCCTTCCCCACCGGATATTCCGTGCTGCCCCGCACCAGATTTTTGGTGTGGTTTCAGAGGGGTGACAACGCGTGCTCACCCGCTCCGGAAGGAGGAGTCTGTGTGGACTCGAGCTGTTTTCACGGAAGAGAAGGAAGTGATCACGGCAGGACTTTACATGATAAACACGGTAAAAAGAATTATTTGTTTTTAAAATTATAGCAAAGATGGGTCTTCAGCTGAACGTGTCCTTAATAAAATCACGTACTGCTCAAAACTGCAGGATTTTAAAAAGTAGGATCGCCACGAGCAACGCGCGCGGGCGGCTTTATGTCTTTAAAATGTAGCTCAATGAACAGATATAAAAATATATTTCATAGCTGACTTTATACCACGAGGGTTCCTGATTAACCGTCCTTTAATAATGTCACGTAGTGATCAAATCTGCTGCATTTAAAGTAGGTTCGCTTTGACTTCTTCCAAACCTGTGCGTGCACTACGAAAATAAATTGTAAAAAAATCGAATATAAATTCAAATAACTCCAACGGGTTACAGTCAGTACATGGACATCTTGTGATTACACAGTGTTGGTTTGGCTAATATCAGTGGTGTGGCTTTTTAGGTATTTCATGATTTGATTCGATTCAAGATGGCGGCGCGTGCAAACGCCGCGGCTTCTCTCTCTCCCGACAACACAGTGTTTTCGTCTTTTTTGTCCTGCATGCCGCAATGTGCCGGCACGTCTTCGTCATGTTTACGTGTTCAAGAACGCAAGTATAGCCGTGAGATCCTACTTGATATCGGAATAACCGCTCATTTGGGAATAAACAGTGAACTCCAGGAGAAGCTACGTGAGCTCGAGGAGAAGCTACATGAGCTTCGTGACTGCGACTTGCTCTGGAAGCCAGCCCCGAGCCTCATTTCATCGCGCCCGCCGTGGAAGCGCCACAAGCGGCTGGACAGAAAGCGGAAGCCAGCCCAGAGCCTCCCTTCATCACGCCCGCCGTGGAAACGCCACAAGCGGCGTGACAGAAAACAGAAGCGGGGTAAACGCGGAGGTATCAGAGCTAGGCTAGCAGCTAGCCCACACAAGCCGGCTATTCCATCCATGGTTTTGGCTAACGTGCGCTCCTTGGACAATAAACTGGATTATATACGCCTGCTACGAACGACACAAAAGACTGTGAGAGACTGTTGTGTGTTTGTATTCACGGAAACGTGGCTTAACAACAACGTTCCGGACCATGCTGTTCAGCTGAAGCAGCTAACATGCTACAGAGCGGACCGAACCCTCGAGGGAGGTAAGAGACGGGGAGGGGGGCTCTGTGTTTACATCAACATGCATGGTGTCTGGATGCTGCGGTGGTCTACAAACACTGCTCACCTTTAGTGGAGTTCATGACTATTAAATGCAGACTGTTCTATTTACCGAGGGAGTTTACAGCTGTTATGATTGTTGCTGTATATATTCCTCCAAGCTCCAACAGCAAAGTTGGAAGTGAGGCTTTGAATGAACTATATCTGCACATCAGTGAGCAACAAACAGCCCATCCTGATGCTTTTCTCATCACGGCTGGTGATTTCAACCATGCAGATTTAAAGAGTGTATTTCCAAAAACATACAGAAACATAAACTTTGCAACAAGAGGAAACAACACACTGGACCAAGTTTACACCACCATGAAAAATGCCTACAGAGCCCTCCCCCTCCCCCACATTGGTGCTTCTGACCATATCTGTGTTATGCTAAAGCCAGCATACAGGCCGCTGGTGAAAGTCACAAAACCAGTCCGCAAGCAGATACGAGTGTGGCCAGAGGGGTCTTCAGAGGCACTCCAGGACTGTTTTGACACCACAGATTGGGGTATGTTCAAAGAAGCTGCTACCACAAACAACAACACATGTCTCCAGGAGTACTCAGACACTGTATGTTCATACATCACCAAGTGCATTGTCAGAGTCAGAGAGTCAGAGAGTCTTTATTGTCATTTGCACCGCATGTGGTACATGAGATGAAAACGAGATTATGTACACGAGGTCCCAGTTGATAATGTTACCAACCTCAAAACCATCACTGTTCGGGCTAATCAGAAGCCATGGCTGACAGCTGAGGTTTACAGACTCCTGAGAGCCAGGAATGCTGCCTTCAAAGCGGGAGATCAGGTGGGCCTGAGGGCAGCCAGAAAGAACCTGGATCTGGGCATCAGAGAGGCCAAGGAGCAGTATTCCAGGAAAATAGCTCACCGTTTCAAGGACAGCAAGGATACACGCAGTCTGTGGCAGGGAATACAGACCATCACAAACTACAACCCCCTGTGACAGCTCAACCTCTACGCTGAATGAACTGAATGAGTTCTTTGCTCGGTTTGAGGCAAGTANGCACCGCATGTGGTACATGAGATGAAAACGAGATTATGTACACGAGGTCCCAGTTGATATGTTACCAACCTCAAAACCATCACTGTTCGGGCTAATCAGAAGCCATGGCTGACAGCTGAGGTTTACAGACTCCTGAGAGCCAGGAATGCTGCCTTCAAAGCGGGAGATCAGGTGGGCCTGAGGGCAGCCAGAAAGAACCTGGATCTGGGCATCAGAGAGGCCAAGGAGCAGTATTCCAGGAAAATAGCTCACCGTTTCAAGGACAGCAAGGATACACGCAGTCTGTGGCAGGGAATACAGACCATCACAAACTACAACCCCCCCCAGACCTGTGACAGCTCAACCTCTGTGGCAGGGAATACAGACCATCACAAACTACAAACCACCCCCCCAGACCTGTGACAGCTCAACCTCTACGCTGAATGAACTGAATGAGTTCTTTGCTCGGTTTGAGGCAAGTAACAGCACACCTGCACATAAACTCCCCCCCTCTCCTGATGGCCAGGTGCTGGCGCTGTCCTCAGACAGCGTAACCCCAAAATTACACCACACGCGTTGCGGCTCCGCCCCGCTCCGGTCCGACCTCCGCAGCAAATACGCACCCATTATAATCAATGACAGAGTTTACACTGGCTCCGCACGGCGGCGGCGAGCTGCGGAGAGCGGACGGCAGTCCGTCAAAATTAGAAATTTTTCTATTTCTGCCGGACGCCGGAGCTGTGCCGGAGTCAACTTTTGAAGATTACGTCGCACCAACAGGAAAAGGAACGAGCACAACTTCCGTATTTACAAAATAAAATCACCACGGGCGGACTAATCCTAGCTCTATACGGATTTATTTGTACAAAAATGCTGTCAAACTATCATTTATGACTATTCTATGACTAAACTATTATATTTATGACTATGACTACGCCTACAAACGCAATACAAGAAATAAATAAATAAAAAAGTATTTTATTCTGAAATGTAAACATCACTTCCTGTTGCTCAAACCATGTAGCTCATTTACGAGAGAAGATCAAGGCAGCAGTCTCTCTACAGTTGTTCTCCTTCTTCCACCGAATGAATTGTTTTGTTCTGACTTACTTATTTATCACTTGATTTATCGCGCGATCTCGCACGTGTCTCGGAGCGGCGCATCCAGGCGGACCTGAGCGGAGCGGAGGCAGTGGGCTTTGGACTCGCTCAGCTGCGACCTGCGGACCGGAGCGGGGCGGATCCGCGTGTGGTGTAATTTTGGGGTTAGGCGATCATTTATCAAGATCAATGCCTGGAAGGCCTCTGGTCCGGACAACATACCTGGTCGTGTGCTGAAGGACTGTGCAGGGGAACTCGCAGCGGTCTTCACGGACATCTTTAACATCTCACTGAGCCAGGCCATCGTCCCCACCTGTTTCAAAGCCACCACCATCATCCCTGTCCCAAAGAAGGCAACGCCCGCATGCCTCAATGACTATCGCCCAGTAGCACTCACCCCCATCCTGATGAAGTGCTTTGAACGGCTAGTCATGAAAAGCATCACATCTGTCCTCCCTGCCTCCCTGGATCCCTTCCAATTTGCATACCGACCTAATCGCTCAACCGACGATGCCATCTCCTCTGCCCTCCACACAGCTCTCACACATCTGGACACGAAGGACTCTTATGTTAGAATGCTGTTCATCGACTTCAGCTCGGCATTCAACACCATCATCCCCCAACAGCTCATCCATAAACTGGACAGTCTGGGGCTGAACACCTCAATGTGTAACTGGCTGCTAGACTTCCTGACCGGGAGACCACAGACAGTACGGATCGGGAGTAACACATCTAGCACCATCACATTGAACACAGGGGCCCCACAAGGATGTGTGCTGAGCCCCCTTCTATTCACCCTGCTAACACACGACTGCACACCATCGTACAGCTCCAACCACTTCATCAAGTTTGCGGACGACACAACAGTGGTAGGTCTCATCAGCAACAACGATGAGACGGACTACAGGAACGAGGTGAGCCGCTTGGCCTTGTGGTGCGGACACAACAATCTCACTCTCAACGTGGAGAAGACAAAGGAGATTGTCGTGGACTTCAGGAAGAGGGATGCACAACATGCCCCTCTGACCATCAACAGCACCGCAGTGGAGAGAGTGGACAGCACCAAGTTCCTGGGAGTGCACGTCTCGAAGGACCTGTCCTGGAGCAGGAACACTGCAGCACTGGCCAAGAAGGCTCACCAGCGCCTCTACTTTCTCCGCAAGCTGAAAAGGGCTGGAGCTTCAACCCCCATCATGTGCACCTTCTACAGGGGTGCCATAGAAAGTGTCCTGACCAGCTGCATCACGGTGTGGTTTGGTGCATGTACTGCATCATGCCGCAAGAGCCTCCAGCGCATCGTGAGAGCAGCTGAGAAGATCGTCGGCACCTCCTTGCCCTCACTGCAGGACTTACACAGCAAACGCCTCACTCGGAAAGCCCACTGCATGGCAGGTGATCCCACACACCCACTACACAGCCGCTTTAGACTGCTGCCATCAGGGAGGAGACTGAGGAGTCTCCAGGCTCATACCAGTAGACTGAGAGACAGCTCTATTCATCAGGCAGTCAGAATGCTAAACACTCTGCTTGCTCTGCCTCCCCTCCCATTTGAACTGCCTTAACACAAAAAACTTTCTCACACATTACCACTCAACACAAAGTTTTTAACACTGGACTCTGTGTCATCAAACGGGTTATTCACTAAACTCTCGGTCATGTGCTCATTCAGTTTGCACTACTTCTCATATTTGCACTAATGTTTGTATTACATTACTGCCTATAGTCATACTACTGTTTACATTCACTGTTTACATTTATTAATACGGTTTACATTTATTACTACTGCTTTACATTTATTACTACTGTTTACATTTACACTACTTTTATCTACACTACTGCAGATACATATACAGCATTCTCTGACTAGCCTTATCTAAGGATGCCAAATGTGCCTTATGTGCCTCACTGCATATGCCACTTTGCCTATATACCAACATCAAATACCTCATACATATACTGTGTACATTAACTTATATGCTGCTGTGCCACTCTTTGCAAATGTCAATGCTAGAACCTTCAGTTTATTTTATAGATATACTTTTTATACTACTATGCAAAAACTCAGGACAGTATTACACTTTTATTATTTCATTTTATGCTTATGTTCATTGGGTGTTTGGTGTTTCAGTGTTGGTGTAAATTTTCATACTTTTATACTATTATGAAAAAACTCAGGACAGTGTTACACTTTTACTATTTTATGCTTATGTTTATTAAATGTTTTAGTGTTTAGTGTTTAGATGGTTACTGTTGCACCGAGGGACTGAGAGAAACGCAATTTCGGTCCTGTGTATGTCCTGTACATATTGCAGTTCTGACAATAAAGTTGACTTTGACTTTGATTTGTGTTACAAAGTACTAGGGCGAAAAAAATCGAAGCTAGCTTGACACATTTATGTCTATAAAACATTGAATATTAATTCAAATAACTCCAACGGGTTACAGTCAGTACATGGACATCTTGTGATTACACTGTATTAATTTGGATAATATCAGTGGTGCTGTTTTTTTTAGGTATTTCATGATTTGTTTTACAAAGTACTATGGCGAAAATAATGAAGCTAGCTTGACACATTTTTGTCTATTAAACATTGAATTTTAATTCAAATAACTCCAACGGGTTACAGTCAGTACATGGACATCTTGTGATTATACTGTATTAATTTGGATAATATCAGTGGTGTGGTTTTTTAGGTACAGTATTTCATGATTTGTGTTACAAAGTACTATGGCGAAAATAATGAAGCTAGCTTGACACATTTATGTCTATTAAACATTGAATATTAATTCAAATAACTCCAACGGGTTACAGTCAGTACATGGACATCTTGTGATTACACTGTATTAATTTGGATAATATCAGTGGTGTGTTTTTTTTTAGGTATTTCATGATTTGTGTTACAAAGTACTATGGCGAAAATAATGAAGCTAGCTTGACACATTTATGTCTATTAAACATTGAATATTAATTCAAATAACTCCAACGGGTTACAGTCAGTACATGGACATCTTGTGATTACACTGTATTAATTTGGATAATATCAGTGGTGTTGTTTTTTAGGTATTTCATGATTTGTGTTACAAAGTACTATGGCGAAAATAATGAAGCTAGCTTGACACATTTATGTCTATTAAACATTGAATATTAATTCAAATAACTCCAACGGGTTACAGTCAGTACATGAACATCCTGTGATTACATTCTGTTAGTAAAAAAAAAAACAGTTTCTGGACTAAATTAACCACATTTTTCTTTTACAGTCAACAGAAGAAAATCACCAGAATTCAACAACCTGTGTCGTCTTCTGGAGGAAGCCGTGAGACACCAGATGGAAATTCGTTACTTCTGTTTGTCACTTCAAACTTTTCCTATTAAACGTTATATTTTCTTAAGTGGTGTCCTCGAACATTCAATTTCCTAAACTTATTTTACAATGTGAAGTGTGTATAGTGTTTAAATCCATACTGGAAGTTAAGAGAACTTTCCATTTGCATTTGACCTGTAAAGAATCATAAGATAAAGATTATTAGAATCTGCTCAACTGTTATTACGTTATAAATATTTGGTTCTAGGATGAAGTCATGCAAAAACAGTCAAAAGTGGCCAAAGTCCTTTGGACAGTTTATAAAGTTCACAGACCATCCATCATCCATCCATCATCTGCGCCCAGCAGCAACTTTACCAGGGAGACACAGGTATCAACATCCACCCCTTCAGCTCGTCAAGGTGTTCACAGACCATCCATCCATCCACCCATCCATCCATCCATCCATCCATCCATCCATCCATCATCTGCGCCCAGAAGCAGCTTTGCCAGGGAGACACTGGCAGTTTCAAAGATCACAGTGTGATGTTTTAAATCAATCAACTTTATTTATAAAGCACATTTTAAAAACCACAGGGTCAACCAAAGTGCTGTACAATAACATAAAAGACAAGTTAATTAAAAACTATAAAAAGCATACAAAAATAAATAAATACATATACCAGTCTTACTGCAGGTGTGTTAACATGCCATAAAAGATAAGATCACGTGTTAAAAGCCAAGGAATAAAAGTGTGTTTTTAAAAGAGATTTAAAAACAGGAAGAGAGAAGGCCTCTCTGACACTGAACAGTTCCACAGCCTGGGAGCAACAACGCCAAACGCTCTGTCACCTCTGAGCTTCAACCTAGTTTCGAGGACTGTCAGCAGCAACTGCTCAGCTGATCTGAGATCGAGGAGGGCAGGAAGGTTGAAGCAGCTCAGACAAATATGGTTTTGCAACTTTATCAAGCACCTTGTGCATAACTAAATAATAAAAAATGTTTTTAATACATCTTTATTGTAAAAATAGTAAATTGGAAAATACATGGGTTTAAAGAAGGCAACAAGGTAGGATTATGAATTGGGTTTAAAAATTACAGCTCATGAGGTACTCATTATAGCATGACATCTCTTTCACAACATTCTGTCAAAGCCTTTATCGTGTTCTTCTTCTAGTGGTGGCTACTAGTAAATAGCTTGAGGGAACACTACTGCCACCATGTGGTAAGACGAGTAGGATTCTGGACCCCGCCCACAGAAGGGGTACAAAAAAGCTGTGGAAACAGAACTTAGATGTGACCCGACCCGAACTGAGCCGATCTGATCCGACCCGTGCCGACCGGTGGAAAAGGGGCATAAAATAAACTCTTTTTTTAAACATCCTTTCTGTGTCTCGTGTCCTTGTATGCTACGTGCCTTTGGGTCGTAACAGATGTATGCACCAGACCTGAAATCTGCCCCTGCAAGTAAAATGCCGTTTAGGACTTCACCTGCCGTAAGTTGTGGTTCTTTTGAGTAAACAACATTAGGGAATGAGATGTTTTTTTCCAATAGTAAGCCACTTAGTTCACCATCAAAACGCTTCATCTTAAAGTAAAAAAAGTAGAAATATGAGACAATATGCATTAACTGCAGGGGAATGATGTTTTACCTGTCATGAGTTCGCATGAAGTCCCAGGATTTCTTTGTGCCATTCTGTAAAGAAACACATTTAACAGCATAAACAAAATATCCAGAAGCAAAAAGAAACACCATCAATAAATATTAATAACTTGACACAAGCACAGAACATGGAAGTTGAAGCTGGAGCACGCTTTGACCAGTTCTTGATCAGAATTAAAACTGTAGCACAAAGAACACTTAAAAACATCTATAAAGACTAAATAATAATAATAAACTGTAACCTGTGTGCAAAGGGAGGACTTAAAAGATTTTTATGAGACAAAAAGCAATTACTGTATACCTTCATTTATTTTACACTGCACACAAAAGCAAGGCAAATAAAACATGTTTTGTTTACTTTTTATTGCTTCATGGAGAAATTCTTAAAGATTAAAAAACTCAAACTTGTGCTTCCGACATTTAATCTGACAGGAGCTACTATGAAATGTTTATATGGGCAATGGTAACATCATTAAATTGTATACTGAAGCAGGTGAACACCACTTTCTGTTCCAGAACATGATTATGGTCACAACCAACGTGGTGTCAGCCTGTTGTTTCATCTTAATATTTATTTTAGAGTTATTCATATTTAAACCTATTCAAATGGGCTAACTATCTGTGAACAAAGGAGATGCACTAAATATACAAATGTCAAGAGTTACATCAGAAATGTGAACAAACACAAACAACCCCCATGTGTGAATTCACCACAGTAACTTTGCATATACTGTACTGTATTCTCTCTTCACGTTACTGTATAAAAATTGTAAAGTCGGCCTACATTCTATGTGCCTGAGGAAATATGACCTTGATTCAGATTTAGGCTGCACCTCCTCTCCACCCACAAGCTCTGTCAGATGCAAGGAAGACAGCTTTACCAGAGCAGGTTTTTTTAAAAATCAGCAAGAGATCTGGTGTTTGAGTGAGTTGGTGTAGGTTCATCCAAGAACACGACAAAACTGAAATAGCGAGTGAGTTGTACTGATGTGACTTTTTACATTTGTGATTTATAAAGCACGAGTAAATAATGATGACCTAAGACAAGAAACGACAGAATTTAGCTCTCACTAGCTGCTGTTAATCCAGAGAAATTAAGCCAAGACAGATGTTTTGGCTACACTACGGTCTACCAATGTAATTACTTAGAAAATCCTGTCATGTCAATAAGAGTGTGTGTGTCTTACATAACGTGAGTCCCAGTTAGGTCAAGCCAGACTGAATGGTCACTACAGCAGTAATGAGCAGTAAGTAAATGGTCTTTCTTTAAAGTTGTGCTGAAATCAAAAAAGATAAATGCTAAAAAGTACTTTACGATGCATTTCTGATCCCTCCAATGATGCATATACTGATCTTTCTATTACCGTATTTTCCGCCTGATAACTCGCACCTTTCTATAATGCCACGTCCTGACCAAACGCGTTTTCAACGGCAAAAAGGCTCGTCACACACGCAAGTGGACGCACTGGACTGGACCCAGTGCTGTCCTGACCAGAACGAGAAGCTGCGGCGGTGTGGCGGCGGGGGGTGTGGGAGGAGCTTACCGGTACACCGAGTTCCTCACTGCACTCCGCCAGTCTCTGTAGAGAGCAGACTTGACTGGTCGTGAAGGACTTGTCGCGAACACACAGCTACAATGAGTTTCTCTTCCATGACTCCGCGGGTTTTTTCTGTGTCCCAATACGTCACATAGTGCGCGCGCCCCCTCGTTTCCGCGTATAGGGACTCTCCCCCTCTCTCCTCCCCCCCGACTCTCCCTGAACAACCAGAGTTGAACGGCGTTTGAACGGCGAAAACGTTCAGCAATGATCAACGCGTGCTTGGAGGCTGAAGCGGGTTCACGTGCACGGAAAACGCTTTTCCAGCACGCTCAACACGCACGTGACGTGACGCCCGACGCCAAGACGTGGCTGGAGGTGCGTCCCCCATTGACTTTGCATGTAAACTGGACGTTCCTGCCGTTGAAAACGCGTTTGGTCAGGACGTACCATAAGTCGCTTTGTCCAATTATTGGCAATAAATTGGAAAAATCCATAAACGTGTCACACCTTTATTTAAGTCGCATCTAATATGTGTCACCGCTACGCGACTCGTCAGCGCGTCATTTGCCCTGCTGAAAATGGCGGCCACAGAAACATGCACGTTAGGACTTTACAAGATTAACACGGTAAAACCAATTATTTGACTGCTGAAAATTATAGCAAAGATGTGTCTTAGCTTAACCGTTCCTTAATAAATTCACGTAATGGTCAAATCTGCTGGATTTAAATTGTTTCGCTTTAACGTCTTCCAAACGGTTGTGCACGCTGCGAAAATAAATTGTAAATAAATCAAATTTTATCTCAAACAATTCCAACAGCTAACAGTTTGTAAATGACCACACAGTACCATATTTTCCGGTGTATAGGTCGCACCTTTTATGGGTTTTTTCAAGGCCTGCGACCTATACTCAGGTGCGACCTATATATGGCTTGCTCAAAGTCAAAGTCAAAGTCAACTTTATTGTCAGAACTGCAATATGTACAGGGCATACACAGGATTGAAATTGCGTTTCTCTCAGTCCCTCGGTGCAACAGTAACCATTTAAACACTAAAACACTGAAACATTTAATAAACATAAGCATAAAATAGTAAAAGTGTAACACTGTCCTGAGTTTTTGCATAGTAGTATAAAAGTATGAAAATTTACACCAACACTAAAACACTAAACATTTAATGAACATAAGCATAAAATGAAATAATAAAAGTGTAATCAGAGCAGAGTCAGAGAGTCTTTATTGTCATTTGCACCGCATGTGGTACATGTGATGAAAACGAGATTATGTACACGGGGTCCCAGTTACATCCAACAACAAATGCAATAGAAAAACAGTAATAACATCTAGAATTAACTAAGAAAAACATCAACTAGTAATACACTAAGCCTAATATAGTGGGAATAAACAGCAGCACGAACATGAGTTTGTATGAGCAGATGGTCACAGATGAACACAGATAAACACAGCAACAAGAAAACAGATCAGCATCAGCATGATATGATATTTTGCAGTGTTTATTTTTTATTTTATTTTAATTTATTCATGAGTCTAACAGCCTCAGGGTAGAAGCTGTTCCTCAGTCTAGTGGTTCTACACTTGATGCTCCTCAACCTCCGTCCTGAGGGGAGTGGGGCAAAGAGTGAGTGTGCTGGATGAGTGAGGTCTTTCATGATGCAGGTGGCTCTTTTCCTGCATCTGGAGGTGTAAATGTCTGTGATGGTGGGGAGACTGACTCCAACAGACTTCTGTGCAGCCTTCACCACTCTCTGTAGAGCTTTCCTCTCTTCAACTGTGCAGCCTCCATGCCACACGTTGATGCTGGAGCACAGGACGCTCTCCACTGCACACCTGTAGAACGAGGTGAGAACTGGGCTGCTCAGACCAGCACGTCTCAGCCGTCTGAGGAAGTAGAGTCTCTGATGACCTTTCTTGATCAGGCTGGTGGTGTTGTTGCTCCAGCTGAGGTTATCATTCATGTGTACACCCAAGTATTTGTAGCTGGAGACCACTTCCACTGCAGACCCACCTATTTTCAGTGGGGCATGGGTGTGTTTGTTCCTTCTGAAGTCCACAATCATCTCCTTTGTCTTCTTCACATTCATGTGAAGATTATTCTCTTTGCACCAGCTCTCCAGATGTTCCACCTCCTGTCTGTAGCTGGACTCATCATTGTTTGTGATGCATCCCACCACCGCTGTATCATCTGCAAACTTAACAATATGACAGCCTGGAAGTGTGGCTGTACAATCATATGTGAGCAGAGTGAACAGAAGGGGGCTCAGCACACATCCCTGAGGAGAGCCAGTGCTGAGGGTTATGGTGGAGGAGGAGAAGTTGTGGATCTTCACGGACTGTGGTCTGTCTGTTAAGAAGTCTAGTACCCAGTTACAAATAGAGGGGCTTAGTCCAAGTGTAGATAGTTTGTCTATCAGAGTTTGGGGGATCATGGTGTTGAAGGCAGATGTGAAGTCCACAAAGAGCAGACGCACGTATGAGTCCTTCTGATCCAGGTGGGTGAGAGCAGTGTGGACCACGGAAGAAATGGCGTCCTCTGTTGATCGGTTCTCACGGTATGCGTATTGATGAGGGTCCTCGTTGATGTTGACGGTTGCCTTGATGTGGGACATGACCAGTTTCTCTGTCCTGAGTTTTTGCATAGTAGTATAAAAAAGTATAAAAAGTATATCTATAAAATAAACTAAAGGTTCTAGCATTGACATTTGCAAAGAGTGGCAAAGCAGCATATGAGTTAATGTACACAGTATATGTACGAGGTAGTAGTATTTGTTTGTATAGAGGCAAAAGTGGCATATGCAGTAAGGCACATTGGGCATCCTTAAAGTCCATGACCCACCATGTTTTCAAATTGCATCGCCATTAATATTTATTAGTTTATTTAAAAATAATACAGGAGCGTTTATTTATATTGTAGAGAAATAATGCAAAATGTGTTATTTCATGATTTATAGCAGATTTTAGCAGAAGCTCCGGGAAGATCTGCCCCTCTCCAAATATGGGCATTCACATCACTAAAGATTCCGCCTTGGAGTTACAGGCGGAGTTTTAATAAGCCTTCATCAACTTCCATGACCGCTGCTCTAAGAGAGGAAAAAAAAAAGAGAAGCGGTCGCTCACTGATGTCTGTCATATTCTGAGCAGCATCCACGTAGACATACTAGTTTAATTCGCTTGATCGCGACAAATTCATTCATTTCCGCATCGCCTTTTTATTCTCTCCCCTGACCAGACAGGTCGGGAGTAGAAAGGCAGCCGCAGCGCGGAGCTCTGAGCGCGCGGGCTTCCCCGTGCTCTCCCGTGCTCTCTGTGCTTCCCCGTGCTCCAGCAACAAGGCTGGGACAGAACCGAGCCCCGGCACGAACTTCAAAGCTGACGCAGCGGAACGGGGAGCCAGGGAGAAGCCGCGCGGCTCGCTCCTCTCTGGGCAGAGGAGAGGAGAGCAGCCAGCAACAGTCGCAGCGGTGTTATATCTTATTAAAAAGGTCTATAAAATAAATAAAAAATAAAAGCAGACCACTGGTCCAGTTGTACACAAAAATGCACCAGGAAATATGCAGTTTTACTCTCACTCTCATAAACCTCCATGGAAACTCACTCCTACCTTCTGCCTTGCTTTCTGGGTGGAGATCAATGTAACAAAAGGCATGACCCTTCGGGACTCTTCGGCCAGGTTTCCGGATTCATTCGGGAGTGGGTTTTTTTTTTTTTTTTTTTTTAACCCTCGCCTGGCCCAAATGCAAAAATGAAAATAAAATTCATAAAATACTACAGTAATTCTCCAATATGGTGAATTGTTACTGTCACGGTGGGTGTTGTCCTTTAAATAAGGCTGGTCAGAGAATACTGTATGTATCAGCAGTAGTGTAGATATAAAAGTAGTGTAAATGTAAACAGTAGTAATAAATGTAAACAGTACAGGTAGTCCCCGACATACGGGCGCTCTTACATATGAGGTCCTGGACTTACGAGCTGGCGAACGAGAAGTAAATTTGTAAAAAATACAGCACTTTTTTGTGTTTTTAGATGAAAGTGTGTTAGCTAACCGTTTGGAAACACGTTTCCGACCATGTTTATGAACTAATATGAACGTTTTTGATGAAAAACGAGTGTTCGTAGTAGCGCTAGCATAAATGTTCCAACTTACGAGCGAAAATCCGGACTTACGAGAACATGTGCTTCGTGTTCCAACATACGAATTTTCGTGTTACGAGCACCTCGCAGGAACGGAACTCGCTCGTAAGTCGGGGACTACCTGTAGTAATAAATATAAACAGTATTAATAAATGTAAACAGTGAATGTAAACAGTGTTGTCACTTTCGATGAAACAAATTTTTAAATCCAGCTCATTTCACAATTACGTTCATTTATTAAGGAAAAGTTCAGCTCAGACATATATTTGCTATAATTTTTATCAAACAAATAATTGTTTTTAAGTGTTAATCTTCTTAAAAGCCTTGCTGTGCGCTCCTGTGGCAGACGTTTGCAGCAGAGCTAAACGTAGGTGCGACCTATACACCAGTGCGACCATTCTAGGGATTTTTCCAATCTATTGATGATAATTGGACAATGCGACCTATACACAGGTGCGACCTATACAACAGAAAATACTGTAATTACTTTCTGTAAGCTTAAAGAAAATCTGCCGAGTGGTTTATGAGCTATTTGCTAAAATGTACACGAAAAAACCTAAGCTAAACGTTGCACATTTACGAAGCTAAAACATTGAATTTTATCTCAAAAAACAATTATTTGTCTGCTGAAAATTATAGCAAAGATGTGTCTTACCTTAACCGTTCCTTAATAAATTCACGTAATGGTCAAATCTGCTGGATTTAAATTGTTTCGCTTTAACGTCTTCCAAACGGTCGTGCACGCTGCGAAAATAAATTATAAATAAATCAAATTTTATCTCAAACAATTCCAACAGCTAACAGTTTGTAAATGACCACACAGTAATTACTTTCTGTAAGTTTAAAGAAAATCTGCCGAGTGGTTTATGAGCTATTTGCTAAAATGTACATGAAAAAAACCTAAGCTAAATGTTGCACATTTACGAAGCTAAAACATTGAATTTTATCTCAAACAATTCCAACAGCTAACAGTTTGTAAATGACCACACAGTAATTACTTTCTGTAAGTTTAAAGAAAATCTGTCCGGTAGTTCATGAGTTACTGTATTTAGATAAATAGTAACCATTTTTGCTAACAAACACAGCTAACATACCTCCAGAGCAGGAGGCCGGGCAGCGACAGAGTGTGTCCGACCAGGGGAGGCTGCCGTCGGACACATGAGGTGGGAATGGTCGGTGTACCCTAACGGCCGGAAGTGGTACTGCACCATTTATTGCCAAAATGAAAAACGGTCATATCTGAGCCAAAAATCGGGTCTAAAAATATGGGGAAAAATCCATAAACTAGTCTCACCTCTCTATTAGTCACAGGGCATGCAAATTAGGCAAAAAAGGTGCAACTTATAGACAGGAAAATACGGTATGTATTCATAGTACATTTGTATTCTCACTACAGTAGTACACCATTACAGTAATCATATGGAGGGGTCCCTCCCGTGGACACTTTGACACTGCAGAGACTTTGGATCGAACCAACAATCATCTAATTGGAAGACCACTTCCACCTTTTACCGTCTTCTAACACTGAGCTCAAAAATAACAGTGACAGACCATAATAATACCTCCATCTCGACAACTGTGTTATTTGTTGGATGTTTCCTGTCTGAAGTTGTCTGGATCTACCAAACGCCGTCCAACAAGTGAGAGCCTGTGAACTGGCAAAACAGTCACCAGTAATGTTTTCTGTAAATTGAGTTTTCTAATCCAGTAAGAGCTACCGGTACTGTCAACTTGAGTCCTGAACTAAAGCTCAAGGATGTAATTTATTTTTAACAGAAATATGTCAGAAGACAATGCATCACAACTTGTTTATTGTATCCACACAACAGCCAGAACAACTTGTATCTTCATCCAAAGAATCCCACAATGGGCACACCTACCGTATTTTCCGGACTATAGGTCGCATTTTTTGCCTAATTTGCATGCCCTGCGACCTATAAGCCCCTTTCATAAGACGCATCAATCAATCTCTGATGCGTGTTCAGACCTCCAACGAGCATTCAGAAAACATACAAACGCGCCTTGGCGAGTTAAGTTGACTCGCCTCTGATCCGGCCCTGATCCGTGAGTGTTAAACCCGCATCTGTCGACTTGTAAAAGGTCTCGGGGCTGCGTGGCTTCAAACTTATTTGAATAATGACGTACTCTCCCACGTACTATCCCGGCGCACACTGTCGCGCTGTATTTAAATGTGTAAACAACAACATGACATCTGTATTTTGCTCGTGCATCACTTGCTATTCTTTGCCGAATCTTTTTCTTTTTTTATTGATCATCACGGAAATGTCTAATTGAGGTGATGCAGAGACCTGTGTGCTCCTGGGGACTTACCGGTACAGTGAAGGATGGGGCCCTTCTGGAGCGGATTGCTGTACTGATACGAGAGCAAAAAAAACAACAACAAAAAAAGCATTCGGAGAAACACAACGATGTTTGCTAGCGTCGCCATGTTTGTTTACATCCACCTCTGCGGTGCGGTCCCACGTTAAACACGCAGGCACCACGTCCTCTGAGCAGCAAATTTTCACCACGCCTCTTTTCAACACGCGCTGCAAATTGTTTTGTGAATGCTCCATTGAGGGCGGGCTGTGGCCGGATTCAACTTTGTTTTATGAATGACCCGATGGGTATTAAAGCCGGACTGGTCTGTGCGGGAACTGCGCGGGTCTGACTTATGAAAGGGGCTATAGAGAGGCGAGACCTGTTTATGGATTTTTTATATTTTTAGACCAATTTTTGGCTCAGATATGACCGTTTTTCATTTTGGCAAAAAATGGTGCAGTACCACTTTTGTCCGCTAGGGTACACCGACCGTTCCCACCTCATGTGTCCGAAGGCAGCCTCCTCTGGTCGGACTGACTCTGTCGCTGCCCGGCCTCCTGCTCTGGAGGTAACTACTGTTAGCTGTGTTTGTTAGCAAGATAAGTCAAGAACCACAGGACAGATTTTTATCAAACTTACAGAATGTAATCACTGTATGGACATTTACAAGTGACTAGCTTTATGAGATGTTTGAGATAAAAAAAAAAAACAACTGATGAAAATTAGCTATTGTGCTAACTCCGGCATATTTACATACATTGATGCTTACTGCTTTCATTAGGGCTGGGCGATATGGAAAAAATCATATCACGATATGGACTTTTTTATATCACGATAACGATATATATCACGATATATACAACACGATGTGTGTGTGTGTGTGTGTACAGGAAAAATTTGGACCAAAGTTTTTTTATTTTATTATTTTACTATGACTATATATATATATAAACTATGAGTTTTCTCCGCAGGGTGTCTGGACTCTCCCTTAGAGATAGGGTGAGAAGCTCAGTCATCCGGGAGGGACTCGGAGTAGAGCCGCTGCTTCTCCACATCGAGAGGAGCCAGTTGAGGTGGCTCGGGCATCTGGTTAGGATGCCTCCTGGACGCCTCCCTGGTGAGGTGTTCCGGGCATGTCCCACCGGGAGGAGACCCAGAGGAAGACCCAGGACACGCTGGAGGGACTATGTTTCTCGGCTGGCCTGGGAACGCCTTGGGATTCCCCCAGAGGAGCTGCTCCAAGTGGCTGGGGAGAGGGAAGTCTGGGCCTCCCTACTTAGGCTGCTACCCCCGCGACCCGACCCCGGATAAGCGGACGAAAATGGATGGATGGATGGATGGATATTTTACTACAGATAGTTACAATTATAAGAATGTGAACAAAAAGAACAAGGAAATTTGGACCAAAGTAGAAACTAGATCTACCTTAATTCAAGGAGTACGATTATGGAATGACTTAATGCCAAATGACAAATGTTAAGGAAGCCAAATCATTCCTTGTATTTAAGAAACTGGTAAAAAATGAATTGCTAAAAAAAAAAATCTAATTTAATGTGTGATATATGTGAATTGAAAATTGACTGAGTTATTTACTTATTTTGTTATTATAGAAAATATTGTTTGAACTGTTATTAGATGAATAAGGAGCAGATTTAATAAGATTTATTCTTCATCTGCTACCTTTCATTTTATTTTTTATTTTTTTTTCTATTATGAATACGTTAATTGTTGTATTTCATATTATAAAATGAATAAACTAACAAACAAACAAACAACTCCTTTTCTACTTTGGTCCAAATTTTTCCTGCAGGTGGCGGTAAAACAACAGCTGCTAATGAAACTCACGAAGAAGAAATCCGCTCTGAAGTTTGAGTAAACAAAGCAAGAAACAGAAAAGAGAAAACGTTGCGTTTGATTGCGGTTCTGTTGTGTCTCTGGTCTGTTTTGTATTGGTTAACTGGACCCGAGTTGGGACTCGGTTGGACTCTGGGTTCGTGTCCTCTGGACCCATTTTGTCTCAGAGTTTCAGCGGAGCGAAATAATGGAAGCTAACAAGGTGAGCTTCCCCCTCTTTTTGGTAAAAGTTATTCTTCTTGGGCTGCCTGCGCAGCTGTTCTCTCCTTGTTGAGACACCGGCTTCATGCGCCTGCGGCTCTGTTGCTCTCGAGTTTAACAACGTAAAGCATGTGTCGCAAACCCGCGCGTGCGTCAAAACATAAAGCAGCGCCGTCATCTCGCAAAACCCCATAGATATCATATGGCAAAACCCCATGAAGCTTCTTTGCGACAGTTATTTTTTTTATTCTTATTTATCACGATAGAGACGATAGAAGGAAAGTAGCACGATAGACACGTTTCTATCGTCCCCACGATATATATCGTCATATCGCACAGCCCTAGCTGTCATGTTGATTAATATGCATTGTCCTAATTTAAATAAATAAATAAATAAACTTTTAGCTGTTGGAGTTATTTGAGATAAAATTCGATGTTTTATGGGCATAAACGTGTCGCGACTAGCCTCGTTTTATTTCCGTGTATATTTTAGCAAATAGCTCATAAACCACTTGGCGGATTTTCTTTCAGCTTACAGAAAGTAATTATTTGGTGTTCATTTACAAACTGTTAGCTGTTGGAGTTATTTGAGATAAAATTAGATGTTTTATACATGTTAACGTGTCACGTTAGCTTCGGTTATTTTCCTGCTACTATTTGTCTAAAAAGCTCATAAACCACACCACGGATTTTCTTGAAACCTACAGAAAGTAATTATTTGGTGTTCATTTACAAACTGTTAGCTGTTGGAGTTATTTGAGATAAAATTTGATTTATTTATAATGTATTTTCGCAGCGCACGCGATGTTTGGAAGAAGTCAAAGCGAAACCATTTAAATCCAGCAGATTTGACCATTTCGTGAATTTATTAAGGAACGGTTAAGCTCAGGAACCCTTGTGCTATAATGGCTAGGGGTGTAACGATACACAAAACTCACGAGACGAGACAAATCACAGATCTCGCGAGAACGAGACGAGATTTTAACATTAGTTCAAGAAAACTTCAAAGATCGGTTTTATGCCGCAAAAAGGCTTTTATTCTGTTTTAACATGTATTACAAACCCAACTGATGTCTTCATTTTACTGATTGAATCTCCTTAGACCTTAGAACGTTCAACTTTGTTTAAAAAAAATAGATATTCACGCAGGACTTTCCAAAAATTGAACATAAATATCCGCATCAGCACTGAATCTGCCAAGTACCCTCTCGAATCTGCAGCCGTCACTCACCAGTGTTGCCAGATTGGGCGGTTCACCGCGATTTTCCTTCTGACTTTTGCGGGTAAAGAGTGCTTTGGGTGGGTGGGACTCTATCTGGCAACACCGGTCACACCGGTGTTTACGCGTGTGTCTTTACATTCGGGGCAGCGTCGGCAGCGCCGGGACCCTCCATCAATGTAGAGGCGTCTGCGGCACCGGGACCCTCCATCAGTAGTTGGGGCGTCTTCTATAGCAACTTCATCCGGCGAAGCCATGCTGTCCGTGACGCTGACTTGCTAGGGGCTCTGCTAGCGCTAGCATTAGCGTCTCGCGAGACAACGTTACCTCTCAACGAGAGATATCGCGGGAGTTTAATATCGCGAGATCTCGTACAACGAGATCTCGTTACATGCCTAATAATGGCAGCTATAATTTTCAGCAAACAAATAATTGTTTTTACCGTGTTAATCTTCTAAAGTCCTTCCGTGCTCACTCGCTTCTGTGGCCGCCATTTTCAGCAGGGCAAATGAGGCGCTGACGCGTCGTGTAGCGGTGACACATAATAGATGCGACCTAAATAAAGGTGCAATCTGTTTATGGATTTTTCCAATTTTTTGCCAAGAATTGGACAAAGCGACCTATAGAAAGGTGCGAGCTATCAGGCGGAAATTACGGTACATTAGAACTAAAAAACCCAGTTGTACTACATATATTAACAGAAATGCACGATAGAAGTAATCCTCAATCCTGGTCTTCAAGGACCATTATCCTGCATGTTTTAGATGTTTCTTAGCTTCAACACTCCTGCTCTGAATGAATTATTATTATTATTGATTAACAAGCTTCTGCAGAATTTGAATACCTGCTGAAGAGCAGAGAAACAACTAAAACATGCAGGACAATGGCCCTCAAGGAACAGGCTTGAGGCCCAGAGCCAGGGGCGTAACTTTAGGTCTAACATTGGGGGGGTTGTGATTAACAATAAACACGAAAAAATTGTACACTATACGCTTCAGTGTTTAATACGCGTCATCTCTTCTTCTTCTTCTTCTTCGATGGTGTTTACTGGCAGTTTACAAACTCAGTGTATTACCGCCATCAACCGGACGGAGATGTAATTCAAGAGTCTACTTTCAACAAAAAATAAATAAATTAATAAAAATAAAATTAAATCCTTTCAGCTAATTTTGTAACTTTCAAATATTTAACAAGTGCTTTAGTTATAACCTGTGACTGATTTTTCTTCAATAAAGTAACCATTGTCACCGAACTCCCCATTACCCTTTCCAGTGCCTTCCTCTCTTTATTATATTTCTTACAATAAATCAACACATGTTCCACTCCTTCCAGTACCCCACAATTAGAGCAGTCACCTGATGGATGTTTTCCTATTATCTTTAGACCACTATTTAATGTAGTGTGCCCAATCCTCAACCTGTTAATCCATACTTCCTCTCTCCTAGTCATTAAACTACTATCGTCACTTAGGAGTACCTCCTTCTGTATGTTATGTAAATGTCTTCCTCTTTCCTCTAAATCCCACCTCTCCTGCCACATATCATTTATTTTATCTTTAACAATTATTTTTATTTCTGCTTTACTTAATGGGACATCATATTCAATTTCTCTTGCTGTATACGCGTCATCTCCACGCGACGCGTCAGCTTTGTCCTGATCAAGATGGCGGCGACAGGACCCAGCTAGTACGAAGAACTTCACAAAGAAACACGGTAAAAACAATTATTTCTTTGCGAGAAAAAATATATTACTAAGCTGACTTTATAGAAGACGTGTTCTTGAGTTTAACGAAATGTTCAAATCGGCTGGATTTAAAAAAAAAAGTTCGCTGATTTTTATGCAGGCGCCAGGCGGGTCAAACCGGACGCTTTCTTTCTTTAAATTTAGCTAAATAAACGCTTAAAAATATACAGTATTTCTTCGCTGACTTATGGGTGATAGTAGACGTACTCCTGAGTTTAACGAAATGTTCAAATCAGCTGGATTAAAAAAAAAAAAGTTCGCTGATTTTTATGCAGGCGCCAGGCGGGTCAAACCGGAGCTTTCTTTCTTTAAATTTAGTTAAATAAACGCTTAAAAAATATATTTCTTACCTCACTACAGCAGACGGGCTCCTGAGCTGAAGTTACAAATTATTTTGAATTAATGGACACTAATTAATCAGATTGAACTTTCTTTTTAATATGTGTTAATTCAGAATTGATCAAACAGTATACTTTTTGTCATTTCAATGATGATCTGTTACTTGCATGAGTTTGACCCTTCTGCTGGTTTTATTTCTGCAGAGCAAGCAGGCTCTGTCTCTAAGGCAGGAGTCAGGGTAAGAGCTGTTCTCTTCCTTCTCTTGTTTTGTCTTCAAGCTAGACTCAACAGGCCAGTCCACCTGGTCGTTTATGTAAACAGTTTTCCTGTTGTCCGTCAAGAGACATTTCTGCCTATGGAATTAAACTTCCATCTTTTATTTTGTTAAACCAACCAATAGTTATTAAGGAGGTGGGGAAGACCTTGCCTCCCATATAAAGGTCCATTTCCTGCATTCTCATTAGAGAGTCGGAGGGAAGAACTTTCTAACAACTTGGTTTCTTCTCTGGAAAAAGCTGGAGACGTTCCGGTCATTATGTCAACTAGACCCACGTTTCAGCTGGTGTTACAGTAAAGCTTACTGTAACCCACTCACTCATTTTATGAAAGAATTTGTTTTCTGAAGTTTTATTTTGAAAGTCCAGCCAGTAGCTGGCTCTATTCCTGCCGGGAGAAACGCACTTCTTGCTCGTCTGAATCAGTTCACACGCGCGGAGGTCATCTGGGCGTGAACTGGACAACATAGTCCGGTAGTGTCCACAAACTTCAACTCTTATCTTCAAGACGTATCGTCAACAGGTAACGAGGCGTTGATGTGTTCTGAATGTGTGAGAAGCCCAGCTGAGACCTGTATGGGAAAGTGTCACCCTGGTTGTAACAAAATAATTAACTTCCGTTAACTTAGCTTTCATTCCTATTTCTTATTTT
>JBBPBX010016713.1:36398-47764 GCA_038048925.1 Garcialebias charrua | reverse complement strand
TTAAAAGCGCCTACGTAACCACATCATGTGCTTGTGCTTGACTCCTTAACAAGACTCACATGACAGACATGACAGGCTGCTGAATGAAAGGCCTGCATTCAAGCTGTTAAGCCGCTACATGTGCCTTTTACAGCCTCTAGAACTTGAGATTCAAGTTACGAACATTTGATGTTTTAACGAAACATCACGGTGAAACGTTCCAAAGGACGTGAGACGGGTTGCTTTTATCCTGAACGGCAGACGATACCTGGTGCAGCACGTAGATGTGGTTGTCGGCTGTGGTGAAGGAGGTGTAGCTGTCCTCCATGGCGCTGTAGGAGATGATGATCGGAGCAAACAGAGTGCTCAGGATGTCGTCAAAGGCAGGGAGCTAAAACAAACAAGAGGCTGAAATTAAAAGGAGTGAAAATGCCTATTTTAAGTAATGTGTATTCATTCATTCATTCAAGTTTATTTGATCAAGGACAGCACAATAAACAATGTTACATGTTAAAAACGAAGCAACCGTTGTCTTGTACAAAGGTTTTAGCCACAGGCTAATTTGCAAACCCAGTCCTTGGTTGGACTTGTATATAAAAACAGCTAAAATAAAATTAAAATTTAATTAAGATTAAACAGTTCAAATTAAATTAAAATGTAATTAAGTTTAAATGGATTAAACAGTTCCCTCACACACACAGCTGCTCCTCCGTCCCCATGGGGTTCAGTGTTCACAGATTTGGTTTTGTTTCAACCATTTTTTCACCCGGGAATTAAAAACTCTAAGATCAGTTAATGTTTTTATTGCTGATGGTAAACTGTTCCAGATATGGGGACCTTTAAAAGAGAAGGAGCATTGACCAAATGATGTTTTGTATTTTGCAGGTTTACAGTCTCCATCAACTGTACCTCTTGTTGCAACTCCTGAGCTGCTGACTTTTAAAATCATTCTGCTCACCAGCTCAGGGACAAGACCATTAATACAATTAAAAGTTAAATGTATGTATTTGATCTTCCTCCTTCCTAGGGGTGCGAATCACTCAGTGTCTGGAGAATCGATTCGATTACGATTTTTGATGCACCGATTCAATAAAAATTTGATTTTCGATTCTAAAACGATTTTCATTCCAGGATCGATTTTCGATTCAGAATCGATTTTCAATTCTGAAACAATTTTCAATTGAAATCATGAAAAGATTAAACAATAATGTAAACAAATAAAACATTTATTTAAAACAATAATGTATGCTTGTAGCAAACATTAATAATGTCAAATAATACAGTATAAATACAGCAGCCTGAATTGTGAGCAGATGGGTATATGAATAGAATGCAGCAGCTTTAATCGGGTCCCGGAGGTCACTGGTGCCTATATCCAGCAGTCACTGTGCGAGAGGCAGGGGACACCCTGGACATGTCTCCAGTCCATCACAAATAATTCAAAATACAAACGTAAACAAAGATTTCAGCCTACTGTATTGCATAAACATTTAACTCAAAATAAAATAGACTTCAAAATCATATTGCATTCATCCATGTTTCAAATGTGTATGGATGGATTTTGTTTAAAAGATTTGTTTGGTAAATCTTTTCAACAAAAGCCATCTATCCATCATCTTTACCCGCTTTATCCTTATCGGGTCCTGGAGGTCACTGGTTCGGGTCAGATTTCTTCTTCTTTCTGCCACCTTTCATTTTATGTATTCTTTCATATACTATGAGATATGGTTTTATTTTCTTTATCTTTTGGGTTTTAATGTAAATAAATAAATAAATAATAATAATAATGATAAATAAATAAAAATCGATTTTGGGGCTTTTAGAATCGATTCTGAATCGCCAGGACTAAGAATCTAGATTCCTTAAAAAAAAATTTTTTTCCTGCTCATCCTCCTTCTTACCTCCTCCCCTTCTTCTTGCGCAGCTCCATACCGCTCCTGGATGTTCTGCTGATAGTCCAGGTCGGTCCAGTGAAAGAGGACCTCGGCGCTTTCGCTGGCTATCAGCAAACACTTCATCTGGAGCCCAGATGTGCTCCTGCTCTGCAGCACCCCGCTGTCCGCTTCACTCCAACACCCCCACACGCTTCACTCTGGAAAGAAAAATCACTAAAAGTGTGTAAAGGTGAAAGACAGACAACAGTAAGGAGGAGTTTAGTGAAGCTCAGACGTCATTAGGACACTAATCCCCCCAAACACTGCAATCTAACATAAAACTTTATAAAGATCTTTTATATAATAAGTGTGAATGTCTCCATGCGCATTATGTATATGGCATAAATTAAAAAAAATTGGAGTTTAGGTTTCAAATGCCTTTAATATTTTTTTTAATGAGCCCACAGCAGAATATTGACTATATTGAGCCCCCAGAGACCAAAGATCACTCCTTTCCACAGTCTCTCTGCATCAAAATGATTGATTTACCATTTTATATTGTTTTCTTTTTGTTTGTAATGTTTTTAATTTACCAAAATAAAATTGAAATTGATTTGAATTGAATTCTCTAACATAACGATGCAACAGTTTTCACACTGAATTCCTTCAGTTTCATCGTTTTTATTTTTAACCCCCCCCCCCACAAAAAACAAACAAAAACTAATTCACGATTTGTTATTGTTAAAAAAATTAATAAAAAAATAAAATAACGAATTCACGATTTGTTATTAAAAAAATAAAATAAAAAAATAACTAATTCACGATTTTTTATTGTTAAATACATAAATAAATAAATAAAATAACTAATTCACGATTTGTTATTGTTAAAAAATAAATACAAAAATAACTAATTCACGATTTGTTATTGTTTAAAAAAAACTAATTCACAATTTTACGGAAGGGTATTGCTACATAATATCGCGTTTTCACTACATAATTATCACGTTTTTACTACATAATTATCACGTTTTTACTACAAAATATCATGTTTTTACTACATAATTATCACGTTTTTACTACTATCACGTTTTTACTACATACTTATCACGTTTTTACTACATAAGCTCAAAAAACATTATTTCATGGATGACAGCAATACCCTTCCGTACAATTTGTTATTGTTAAAATAAATAAATAAAATAACTAATTCACGATTTGTTATTGTTAAAAAATAAATACAAAAATAACTAATTCACGATTTGTTATTGTTTAAAAAAAAAAACTAATTCACAATTTTACGGAAGGGTATTGCTACATAATATCGCGTTTTCACTACATAATTATCACGTTTTTACTACATAATTATCACGTTTTTACTACATAATTTATCACGTTTTTACTACTTATCACGTTTTTACTACTATCACGTTTTTACTACATACTTATCACGTTTTTACTACATAAGCTCAAAAAATATTATTTCATGGATGACAGCAATACCCTTCCGTACAATTTGTTATTGTTAAAATAAAATAAAGTAATTCACGAACTTCCACCCAACTTCCTCCATTCATGAAGGTCCCGCCATCGCTTTAAAAGAAAGAAACTTCTTAGTTGACGCCACACGGACTCACTCTGGGTTTTTGTCGATGAATACTCCCAGCATCTCGGCTCAGCGTCTGTTTGGACCCAGAACCAGAGAGTTTGTCTTCAGTTTGTTGAGCTCGCAGGTCGCTGTCACTCGTCCCCGTTGCTTTCTTCTTCCGCAAATGAGAAAACACCAAGTCACGTGACCTAAGCAACCCGGAAGCAGGTCTGAGACGGAGAAAAGCGACAGACAGAAGGTTATCCTCTCTGCCCTTTTTCCTCCTACAGATATGATACTGATACGAACAGATGCTACATGTGATCTTAGCCAAAAGGCTGAGAAGGGAAGCTTTTTCTCTTCCGGGAGCCCAGGAACAGGTCACGTGCTGCAGCACGAAGGGCCACATGACAGGAGTTTAAAGTCTGGTATTTGTGGAATGTTGCTGCAATGGGATTAGATTATTGCCCTTTTGATGGATGATTTTCCCATTAGGAAAAAAAAAAACTTTTATAAAAGAGTTCACACTAAACAATATGTTTTGTTGTTATATACTGTACACAGGATTCTCCCCATTGTGTTTAGAAAATCAATTCAATTTATGGTCATTCGCATCGCGGTACATGAGGTGGAACGAAACTGTATACTCATGGTCCCAGTTACACCCAAAATAAACAACAAACTCTAATAAATAAACAGTATGCAAGGATCCAAGACGCTAAACAATAATATTATAATATGGTGTATTAAACAGCAGCCTGAACATGAGTCTGTTGTGAGCAGATGGGTATGATGAATACAGCAACTTAAAGTCAGATCAGCAGCATGGATAATCAGCAGCACATATCAAGTGTCAAATCTCCAATTAAAAGTTGCATCACAGTGATTTTCCTGTTTAGGGATTCATGAGTCTAACAGCTTCAGGGTAGAAGCTGTTCCTTAGTCTAGTGGTTCTGCTCCTCAACCTGCTGCCTGAAGGGCAGGGCAAAAAGTGTGTGTGCTGGGTGAGTGGAGTCCTTCATGATGCAGGTGGCCCTCCACCTGCATCTGGAGGTGGAGATGTCTGGTGGAGGCTCCAGCCATGTGCACACTACACCACCCTCTGCAGAGCTTTTCTCTCTCCAGCTGAAGCATATATGTAAAGTAGAGGTTTACGTAATAGCACACACGCACACAAAGAAACGTCTGAGCTCCATCAGGTTTTAAAATTGATTTAAATGTAGCCTCAAGTGCACAAAAACACAGAACAGTCAGTCAGTTTCTTTATGTGTCATTTGCACCACATGTAGTACATGTGGTGGAACGAAAGGATCCCAGTTACAACAATAAAATGTAAAAGAAACGTACTAATAAGATCTAAGATATCAACTAAGAAAAAACGTTTACTAAAAATATGCTATGCATTAATAGCATCAAAGCATGCACTGAACAGCAGCACGGACATGAGTCTGTGTGAGCACGCATGAACACAGCAACATGAACTCAATCAGCAGCATGATGTGATTTTTCACAGTGATTAGTGTTTCATAACAGCTTCAGGGTAGAAGCTGTTCCTCAGTCTGGTGGTTCTACACTCAATGCTCCTCAACCTCCTTCCTGAGGAGAGTGGGGCAAAAAGTGTGTGTGCTGGGTGAGTGGGGTCCTTCATGATGCAGGTGGCTCTCTTCCTGCATCTGGAGGTGTAGATGTCTGTGATGGTGGAGAGGACTGACTCCAGTCTTCTGCGCAGACTGCACCACTCTTACACTCCACAACAACAGACTCCACCGTGTCGGTGAACAAAAAATAAACAACTATTGATTGCTACCTTTTTCTTTTTTTGTTTTGTTTACAATGTCAGGCACATTCTCAATATGAAAAACAAACAAACTCAAGAGCCATATTTTTATTAAAGCAAAGTGGAAATTATGTATTTTTTCTTGTTTTTGCCCAATTTGTATAAGTGCAATATACAAAGGAATTGTTTTACTAAAGCTGAACCAGGGCTATTCAAGTGGTGGCTAAGGAGTCACATCTGCACATCATGCTCTGTATTTGTTGTAAAACACAATCATTGTTCCACACTTAATATGTTGTATTGATGTTTGGGGGAAAGCATGTAAAACAATTACAAAGCCTATTTTTGTATTACAGAAAAGAGCTGTAAGAATTATCACTAGAAAACATTACCGTCATCCATCAAGCACATTATTTTATCAACTGAAGTTATAGAAGTTCCATGATTTGGTTGATTACAATATTTAGGTTCTGAATGATGTTGTTGAAGCATTGGATGCTAAGGACTATTGTGCTGCACTTTTCTTAGACCTGTCTAAAGCTTTTGACACTGTGGATCATAACATCCTGTGTCATAAGCTCTCAGAAATCGGTTTCTCTGATCACACCATCGGTTGGTTTTCTAACTATCTTTCCAATCGGAGGCAATGTGTTCAACATAACGGTACTTCTTCCAGCTATTTAACAGTTAAAAATGGTGTACCACAAGGCTCAGTTTTAGGACCCACTCTCTTTACAATCTACATAGCTAATGTAGGTCACTGCATCCCTGATGCATCCTTACATTTCTATGCTGATGATACAGTTGTTTATTGCCGAGCTAAAACAGTAGCTAAGGCTTTCCAGTTACTGCAATCCGCTTTTGACATCATCCAGTCAGATTTGTTCCGTCTCAAACTTGTCCTAAATGCTGATAAAACAAAAGGGATGTTTTTTTCAAATAGGAAGGCGGTTCCAGCAGATCCTCCTCTGATTTTATCTTCAAATGGTGTCCCTATTGAGTTTGTTGATTCCTATAAATATCTGGGTATCCTGATCGATTCACATCTCTCTTTTAAACTCCACGTGGAAAACCTAGTGAAGAAACTGAAAGTTAAACTGGGTTTCTTTTTCAGAAACAGATCATGTCTAACACTGAATGTTAGGAAACGCCTTGTATCTGTGACTTTCCTTCCCTCCATTGATTACGGTGACATTCTCTACATGAATGCTCCTACAAGCACCCTGCGGATGTTGGATGTTGTCTATCATGGTGCACTAAGATTCATAACTGGTTGTGATTATCGTACCCACCACTGCACCCTGTATTCACTGGTTAACTGGACATCATTAACCTCACGCAGACTCTTCCACTGGTACATTTTCATCTTTAAATCACTTCTTGGTCTGCTGCCCTCATACATCTCCTCCTACATGTCTTTGCGTGAGTGCAGCTACAGTGTGCGCTCTCAGGACATGATTACCTGCAGTGTTCCGTCAGTGAGGACTGAACTTGGAAAAAGGGCCTTCTCCTACTCCGCTCCTGCTTCATGGAATATCTTACAAAAAGATCTGAAGCTCTCGAACTTGACTTCTCTAAATGGTTTTCAGAATCTGTTGGAATCCTGGCAAAAACCAATGCAGATTTGTTCCTGTCTTTGATTTTATACGTCTACCTTATAATGTTTTGCTAGTTTTTTGATACTTTGTTAAAAAAAAAAAAAAAAAAAATTGTTTTTTTTTCTCTTTTTTGTTTTATATTGTTTATTGTTGGTTTGTTTATTGTTTAAGGAAATTCTACCATTGCTGTTCATTGTTCTTTAGTTTTAGCAGGTCGCTTTCGTAAATGAGCCCATGAGGTTCAAAAGATTTACCTGACTAAATAAAGGTTGAATGAATGAATGAATTTTATCAGTTATGTATAGGGCTCAGAATAATGCATTACCTTTAAATATCCAAATGCATTTTGTCAAAAGACAAAGTTGTTTTAATCGTAAGGGGACAGATATATTTGTAAAACCAAAATGCAGAACTAGTTTGAAGGGATGGTCCACCTCAATCCAGGGATTTGGATTATGGAATGGTTTGGAGAATGAAATTAAAAATGCCAAGTCAATGTTTACATTTAAGAAAATGATCAAAACTAAATTGTTAAAAAATATATATGAAGTAGCGTAATGTGTATTGTATCACTGTAGTTAGAAAATTAGAAAGAGTTATTCATTTTGTTCTGTTACTGGAAGATTAATATTGTTTGAACTGATTGTTTGAAAAAAGGGGCAGATATAATAAGATTTTTTTTCTTTATGCCACCTTTCATTTTTTTAAATATTTTGAACGTTATCATTTATGGGATTGTATTGTTTTGTATTTTTTGTAAAAAAAAAAATGAACAAATTTAATAAACATAAACAAACATCCCTTCTCCAGATGTACTCACGCTCTGTCAGGTCAGCAGATCAGTTGTTGGTCATCCCAAAGTCCAACAGGAGGCTGAGAGGTGTTTTCATGTGGAATGAGCCTTTGCAAGTCAGACAAGCTGACTCACTCCCTGTTTTTAAATTTTCACTGAAGACACCTTTTTTTTTTCTCCCTTCGGATTTTAACTCAACTTGAAATGTTGGTTTTAATGTTTTTACGTTATTTATTTTATCGTTTTGACTGTTTGCTGTTTTAGTTCATAACTTTAACGGTATCTGTTGACTTTATGATTTTAATGCCTGCTTGTATGTGTACAGCATTTTGGCCAACTGTGTTGTTTGGCCATATGAATAAAGTTGCATTGTGTTGTATTATTGTTGTATTATTGTATTATTGTCTCTGGCCTGCAGGTGAGATCAGTCTGGCTCATATGAGTTGTTTTAAAATGAAACTAAATTTTTTATTAGAAAATATGTGATAAAAACATTTTTAAAAATCCTAAATGACAAACATTTCTTCTAGAGAGGTGATTCTGTTATGATTTATAGCATAGTTATGTGTGAAATCTTTTTTTTAGGCAATACTGTACAGTGGCAGTGAGTAAGTATAGACTGATCTGTACTGGGCTCAAATTTGAAATGTCACCAAATTTCTCTGAAATATTTTTGTTGACAGAGTCATGGTGATGTGTGCAAGCAAACATGTCTTGCTTTTTTATTTTTATTTTTTATAAAAGAAACAAGTACAAAAAAACTTACAATGTCAAACATGGCTCGAGACTTAAGGCATGCATAGCACAAAAGAGAATAAAGGCACATAAACAAAAACAATAATGAGTTTTGGGCAGCTTACAACAGAAATTCGTTACAGATTGTTTTAGTTTTTAAAGCTTTGGCATTAGTACAGTACTTTAAAGTAGCTAAGTAAGAGGAAATATAATTAGAAAACACTATAAATCTACAAGAAAGTTAATTCTCAATAGTCCAGGTATCAAATCCGCTCATTCTCAATCAGTTCATCTGGACAGTTTCTTTTTAGCAGAAACGTTTCACCCTCACTCCAGAGGGCTTCCTCAGTCAGAGTAGTCCAAAGCACACTGAAGTTAACCCACCAAGTAAGCAACTTATGTGGACCAACCAGTTTGCTGTAGCCAAGATGGTTTCTGGGGGCGTGTCCCTCGTCGACTCCTCCCAGGCAGGCAGACATGTCCAAAGTGGTTCAAGACAAGAAAGTTAATTCTCAATAGAAGAAGAAGAAGAAACTGTCCAGATGAACTGATTGAGAATGAGCGGACTATAAATCTAGGTTTTAGCAAGGAGAATTTACAACTGTGGATGTACAATTTGGCTAAGAGTAGTATTAAATTTACAACAAAAACTTTCTTACTTGAAATATTTGGACAAAAGAAACCAAACAGTATAATTTTAGCGTCAAATGGTAGGTCAATTTCTAACTTTCTATTTACATACATGAAAATGTCTTTCCAGAACACCTGAGGATGAGAACAGTCCCAGAAGAGATGGATGATGGTCTCCTCAGAGTCTTGCTTTATTTATTTTTTAATAGAAAAAACAAGTACAAAAAAAACTTACAATGTCAAACAAGGCTCGAGACTTAAGGCATGCATAGCACAAAAGAGAATAAAGGCACATAAACAAAAACAAAAATGTGTCTTGGGCAGCTTACAACAGAAATTCGTTACAGATTGTTTTAGTTTTTAAAGCTTTGGCATTAGTACAGTACTTTAAAGTAGCTAAGTAAGAGGAAATATAATTAGAAAACACTATAAATCTAGGTTTTAGCAAGGAGAATTTACAACTGTGGATGTAAAATTTGGCTAAGAGTAGGGTGCTAATGAGAGTCAGTGGATGACATCATACTAAACCAGAAGCGTTCAGGGAAGGGTGCTGTGTGCACTCCACTGTGTTCCCGCTTAGGCCATTTCAAGTCAAATAAACGAATAATAGAAAACATCCTTGTGTTTTTTTTTTTCATTATAATATACATTCAAATTCAAATGTAAGCAAAAAAAAATCCAAGTTAAAAAAAAGTTTTAAAAGTTTTTTTCATTTAAAAACAACAAAAATAATGATGAAGATCTGGCGCCATCTAGTGGCCATAAAATGAACAGCTGGAATATCACATATGGCAGACAACAGATTTTTATTTATTATTTATTTAATGACCGTTATTTAAACAGGCAAATCCCATTTGGAGGTCTGGGCCTGAAGACTGATTAACCTGCATGTCTTTGGACTGTGGAAGGAAACCACAGTACCTGGAGAAAACCCAAAACAAGAACATGCAAACTCCACACAAAAAGACCCCAGGTCTAACCCGGGGAACAAACCCAGGATCTTTTTGCTGTGAGGCCACATTGCTAACCACTAATCCACCGCACTGCCCAATTTTTAAATATACTCAATTTAAAAAAGTTACTTCATATAGAAAAATTGAGGTTTCTGCCGTTTTGAAAGCAAGCCCAATTCAGTCTGTTAAACTAGCCAATTACAGTAGTCAGCTATATCATAGAATAAAGTCAAATTTTTACATTTTCATTTTAAAAACACATTTAGTATCTAAACAATTAAGACAGTTGTAGCTAGATGTTCAGTGCTGTTCCTACAATTGACAAATTTTACATGAGTTTGTTCACTGCGGTGACCTCTGAAGAAAGGAACATACTCTTTAGTTTCTAAACAAATAGAAACACTTTATAAGTTTTTGGATTATGAAGGCAAAAACAGTTTAAAAGAGCTGGAACAGAAACAAGTTTACCTCTGTGATGAACTACTTCTTCTTTCTAAAAACTGGAAATGTTTGGAAACCGATTTTTTTGTGGTTGGGCACGTTTGTCCGAAGATGTGTCTGGTTTGTTGTTCACTTTCTGAATCTTTCCTAATCAAATACTTTTTATTATTTATTTTTTGCATGTCTGTGACATATTACTATGTAATTTAATTAGCTGTAAGAAGCTCAACCAGGTGCTTGTCTTTATTTTTATAAAATACATTTTTACAAAGCATTAAATAGCTTTATTTATTTATTTTAACAAAGAGTTATGCCTATTCATCATAAGACAAATAAACCTGAGACGGGCAGTATGGATCTCATCAGCATCTATTTGTTGTTCTGTTTAGTGAACTCAGAACAATTGACGTCTTTTGATTTTTAAAACCTCTGACAAACTCATATTAAATTCATTTTTAGCTTATTCAAAACCCTTTGCAGGGTTTTTGTTCCATCTTTTTCCACACACCAGGCTGGTTCTCAGAGAAAGTTTAGATAGTTTCAACAAATCTGCAATATATCATAATATTCCACGCAGGCTGCTCGCTTGGCCTCCGACTGGAGCAAAGCAGCATAAATATTTATGTTTTAATAACCTTGCTCGGGTCAAAACGGTCCCAAATGCCAAGACGCCTAAGTTCCCGGGCCAGAATCTAATCTAGTCCATCAGTTTTCTGGGGATCTCGCATTCATGGAAGTCTTATTTAAACTGACTCCTGTATATACAGAGTAATGGTGAAATGTTTGCGAACAGGGCGAAGGGGGGGCCTTGCACGGCTCAAAGTGGATCTCTGAGTATAAACAGTGTTTGGTGGGCTCAAAGAGACACTGTCATGCAGAACTAGACGCAGAGCAGTCCTTCTAAATCACAACACAAGTAGGTTCTGTCAGAGGAAGTGACGTGCACGAGTTGCAGCTTTGGATGACAAACCAAATAAAAATTATCTTAATTAGGACATCAA